>SJYA01002568.1:337003-356842 GCA_006410615.1 Neotragus moschatus | reverse complement strand
TCTTTTTTTTTTTTTTTTTCTCAGGGAGTGGGGGTGGGGGGGGGGGGGGGGGGTTAAATGAAAAACATAATCAATATAATTACTGGAGTTCTAATTATTCTTAGGAAAAAGGAAATCTTTTAAACAAAACAAGTTGAAGAGGGTTTTAAAAGTAAAAAAATATTGAAGTCATAGCTATCACTTTAAAGTCTCTTTTTTTAGGAGAGAATAATCAATGAATTCATAGAATTTGACTCTGTCACATCCTTGCATTCATTTCAGGCTCTACTACATTACCTGCAGACTAAATATATCACCTAAAACTAGCATTTGAATCATTTGTGATTCTGAATTAATGTATATATATAAATGATATATATTGCTTTTCAAATAACTATCGATTATTATTTACTACACTGGTTATTTCTTAATTTCTTAATATAATAAATTTTAGAAAAATAAAAGGAGAAAAGGCTGGAAATAGAATTAAA
Source organism: Neotragus moschatus (assembly GCA_006410615.1). NCBI lineage: Eukaryota > Metazoa > Chordata > Mammalia > Artiodactyla > Bovidae > Neotragus > Neotragus moschatus. The sequence continues at coordinate 356,372 of SJYA01002568.1, read as the reverse complement.
CTGATTTTTGTTAGTTTAATTCCATGGCTATATGTATTATTGCTATGAAGAGAGCAGCAATTAAGATTAAAGTCCTAAAAATGTGTATCTGATATGAAAACAGAGAAAAGTGAGATATTTTGATCCATAATTGGGAGATTAAAGTTTATAACAACATGCAATAGAATTATGTTACGTTGGGCTGTCATATTTAGCAGACAGCCCAGCACAACCATAGATAAATTTCTAGAGGTTTATACTGAATACATTCTTATTTCATAAACATGTTGGAACAACACAAAATAAGTTCGATGAATGAAACAGCACACTCAAAGCTGGTGCACTGGGACAACCCTGAGAGATGGGATGGGGAGGGAGGTGGGAGGGGGTTCAGGATGGCGGACACATGTACACCCATGGCTGATTCATGTCAATGTATGGCAAGAACCACTACAATATTGTAGAGTAATTAGCCTGCAATTAAAATAAATAAGTTAATCAAAAAATAAAAATATAGCAGAAAGAAGACACAAAGATTATCAATCTGCATAGATTTCTAGAAATCAAATAGAATATATTCTAAATTCATATATTTTTTTTTCTATTTTTTTCAATTTTTTAAAATACACATACATTTGAAAACTGTATCAACCAAAACAAGAAGCATCTATTAGGAAAAGTAGCAGTCTCAGTAAAAGGAACTTTGAAAATTAAAGGTATTATTGTAATATGCAGACAAGTGAAGTTTAGAGGGATAGTGAGCAAAATGGCTCATTATGTCATGATAGGTGTCCAGATGGCAAGAAATGGGGGTATCAAAACTGACTGGAACATCATGGAAAGAAGCAACAAAAGACCAAAATGCAAAGCAAAATGCCTATCTCAATAACTGTAATGATTTTAACAATCTCATGGTCTGGTGAAACTGGTGAGATAGTTTAAATTTTATCCACCTCATTTTATACCGATTTTAAAAATTCTAAGAGGATGGGTAAAAAGGTATGTCTTGCTCTGAAATTTAAACATGATAGTGTGGCCAGGTGAGCCTGAACACAAAAGAAGTAGCAACACATATTTTATTATGTATAATGAAATTTACCAGTTACTGAAGAACTTAACAGAAATATAGATGGTAGGAACAAAGTTGAAAATTAGAGTAGAATAAGAGAAAATTTAAGAATTAACAGGAAAAAAAACAAGCCGCAAATGTCTAAAAATCTCTGAGGAGTAGCTTCATTGCACGGTAGTGCACACAAGGGTCATGGATCTACTCCTCTAGTAAATAAATTTGCTGACCAGGATCAGTTCATTTTAGTCCCTCAGTCATGTCCAACTCTCTGTGACCCCAACGACTGCAGCACACCAGGCCTCCCTGTCCATCACCCAGTCCCAGAGTTTACTCAAACTCATGTCCATTGAGTTGGTGATGCCATCCAACCACCTTATCCTCTTTCATCCCCTTCTCCTTCTGCCTTCAGCCTTTCCCAGCATCAGGGTCTTTTCCAGCGAGTCAGCTCTTCACATCAGGTGGCCAAAGTGTTGGAGTTTCAGCTTTAGCATAAGTCCTGTCAATGAATATTCAGGACTAATTTCCTTTAGGACTGACTGGTTTTATTTCCTTGCAGTCCAAGGGACTCTCAAGAGTCTTCTCCAATACCATAAGGTGCTGAACATTTTTATGGTCCAACTCTCACATCCATACATGACTACTGGAAAAATCATAGCTATGCCTATACAGACCTTTGTCAGTAAAGTGATGTCTCTGTTTTTTAATATGCTGCCTAGGTTTCTCACAGCTTTTCTTTCAAGGAGCAAGCGTCTTTTAATTTCATAGTTGCAGTTACCACCCGTAGTGATTTTGGAGCCCAAGAAAATAAAGTCTGTCACTATTTTCATTGTTTCCCCATCTATTTGCCATGAAGTGATGGGACTGGAGGCCATAACCTTAGTTTCTGAATGCTGGGTTTTAAGCCAACTTTTTCACTCTCTTCTTTCACTTTCATCAAGAGTCTCTTCAGATCCTCTTTGCTTTCTGTCATAAGATTGGTATCATTTGCATATCTGAGGTTATTGACATTTCTTCCTGAAATCTTGATTCCAGTTTGTGCTTCATCCAGTCTGGCATTTGGCATGATGTACTCTGAATATAACTTAAATAAAAAAGGTGACAATATATATCCTTGATGTACTCTTTTCCCAATTTGGAACCAGTCCATTGTTCCATGTCCAGTTCTAACTGTTGCTTTCAAACTTCCATACAGATTTCTCAGAAGGCAGATAAGGTAGTCTCATATTCCCATCTCTTTAAGAATTTTCCACAGTTTGTGTGGTCCACACAGTAAAAGGCTTTAGAGTAGTCAATGAAGCAGAAGTAGATGTTTTGCTGGAACTCTCTTGCTTTCTTGATAATCCAACAGATGTTGGCAATTTGATTTCTGGTTCCTTTGCCTTTTCCAAATACAGCTTGAACATCTGAAAGTTCTCAGTTCATGTACTATTGAAGCCTGGCTTAGAAAATTTTGAGCATTACTTCTCCAGTGTGTGATATGAGTGCAATCGTGAGGTACTATGAACATTCTTTGGCATTTCCTTTCTTTGGAATTGGAATGAAAACTGATCTTTTCCAGTCCTATGGCCACTGCTGAGTCTTCCAAATTTGCTGGCACAACATTCTCCAAACAACAATATGTCAGTGATAAAGATATATATTTCACTACAAGTGGTAAAGATATACATTTCACTACAAGAACATACAAAGCTTCAGATACCGAAGCATGGATATTCTTATTAATTTTTCTCAAAATTTCAAATTCTGAACACATTAAGGGGCATTTTTACAATTAAAAACTGTACTCAAGCAGCATGCTATACCAGGTGAAAAATAGTTATATAATATCTTTATTTACATTACTGAGGTATCCTCATAAGTCACCTCAGTCGTGTCCAACTCTGTGTGACCCCATACATGGCAGCCCACCAGGCTCCGCCATCCCTGGGATACTCCAGGCAAGAACACTGGAGTGGGTTGCCATTTCCTCCTCCAATGCATGAAAGTGAAAAGTGAAAGTGAAGTCACTTAGTCATGTCTGACTCTTCGTGATCCCATGAACTGTAGCCTACCAGGCTCCTCTCTCCATGGGATTCTCTAGGCAAGAGTACTGGAGTGGGTTGCCATTGCCTTCTCCTTACTGAGGTATACTTGTAAGGAAAAATAAGCTTTTATAAACTAGGTTTTATTTAAATGGAGAGAAAATTATCAAAAGATATTCTTGGAAATATAGGTTTCTTTCTTCAGCTGAAAGATAATCATCTGTGAGATTTAGATACCAAACTGAAATGAACCTTAGCTAACTCTTTCCATACTTACTAATACGTAAAGGATCTGTCTGCAGTGAAAGAGAGGTGGGTTCAATTCCTGGGTCGGCAAGATCCCCTGGAGAAGGGAATGGCAACCCACTCCAGTATTCTTGCCTCAGAAGTCCACAGACAGAGGATTCTGGCAGGACTGTAGTTTGCCAGACTGTAAGCCTCCCTATAAATTTCTGCACAGGATCTCCAGTAAAAGTGTCCTGCAATATTTAGTGATGGTTTATATTCGGTATTGGTTGGATTTCAAGTTATGGATACTAAGAAATCATTTGATATTAAATTATTCTCCCTTCGAACTCCTCATCAAATAGTTAACAATGTGTTTAACAATTATTTTATAGTAGGAATAAGGAATAATTGCTGTGCAATTATTTAGTGTTTAGTATAAAACATGGCATATTTTATACTTTCTTTTAGAATATTTATGATTATAAGGAAGAAATAGATATAATTTATCTTTTTCTTCTGTGTAACCAATATATTAAAAAAAACTTTCAACAGTAGCTTCAGCATAATGGGAAGACCAGATACAGATATTGTTGAGTTAATCAAACAACAGTAGATTATTCAGTGGTACAAGAGGAAGTCATGGCAGTCAGAATGCCTAGCAGAATGGTTAGTGATAGTCCTCAGGATACTATTGCAAATGACCTAACAAAGTGATGCCACATTCATACTGTTCTAGAAATTTAAACAATCTTCATAAAATACAACAACAAAACATAGTATAATACAGAATATCACCCATAAGTTTATATCTTATTTGTTATTCTCAGTCTCCCCAAACCTGCACAAGCTGATTCAAGTAAACTCCATTAAGAGTCGAGAGTAAGAATGCTTTTCTTTTTTTCTTTTTATTGGAGCATAATTGTGTTACAATGTTGTTTGGGTTTCTGCTATACAACAGTGAATCAGCTATGCATATACATATACCCCCTCCCTCTTGAGCCTCCCTTCAGTTCCCCACATCCCACCTCTCTCGGTCAGGAAGAGCAACAAGCTCAGCTCCTTGTACTTATAGCAGCCTCCCACTAACTACCTATAATATTTTACCATGGTGGTATCTACATGTCAACCCGACTCTCTTAATTTTTCCCACTCTCCCCTCCTCTGCTGTGTTCACATGTCCATTCTCTACATCTGTGTCTCTATTCCTGCCCTGGAAATAAGTTCATGTGTACCATTTTTCTGGGTTCCATATATATGTTAATGGGGATTCCTAGGATCATCCTAATAGGCTCTCAATGTTATATGGACTATTTTCATTTCTTCTACATTTTTGTCACTTTTTAATGTATTTATTCAGCTAATAACAAGTTCCTGGAATGTGTCAGGCATTAAGGATACAAGGGTAGGATTAAAGACCTAATGCCCAGCCTCAGGGAACTTTCAGTCTCTCTTTGAAACTTCTTGATGGAGGTTGGTAGAGCCCTTGTATTTCATTTGCCGCACAATAGGGACCAATGCTGACAAGATATTGTGCATTTTTTCCATATATCTTCCATATTTGGAAGTGAACCATTTTTGTCATTAAACATCATAGAGCTTCCTAACTTTAACAAATATGATAAATATTGACATAGATTAGAGAATATTGTGCAGCTTTATCCTTAGATTGTTCATGGGTATTGATCTCAGAGGTTTTCACACTTCAACTCTTCTTGTTTTGAGTTGTCATACATAATTCATTTAAGAATTTCAAGAGCAGAAAACTGTGAATTAACAATACCTTACTAAAATCTCAAGGAATAAAAGTGGATAAAAATCTGACTTATTTGTAAAGTAGATTTTACATGTCTATATAGTTAACTGTACTATCCCTTTTAATTAGGTCTATTTCTACCCTAATAAGTACCTGGAATATTCTGGGTAAAAATAAAATCTGTTCCTCAGTTTGGCAAAATGTTGAGAAGTCTCTTTCTGTGTTTCTCATGCTACAGAAATCAAGTATATTTAACTATTTTCATAGACCATTTTAAGGTGATATCAGCACTAAAGAATCTGAATTTAATCTGATGAAGATGGAAAAGAGAGTCATTGAAAATTATTTTTGTACTTTCCTAGTGATTCAGACCTCTGGGAATACATGTTTGTGAAACACACAACTATATGAAATACACACATGAAACAAATACAAAATATGTGAACCATGGTAAACCTAATGAAACGTGCATACAAAAAGACTTTAATGTGGGTAATCAATTTTTCTGAAACTGGACACTTGATGTGAAGAGCTGACTCATTAAAAAGACCTGATACTGGGAAAGATTGAAGTCAAAAGGAGAAGGGGTGGCAGATGATGAGATGGTTAGTTAGCATCACAGACTCAATTAACATGAGTTTGAGCAAATTCCAGGAGATAGTGAAGGACAGGGAAGCCTGGTGTGATATAGCCCATGGTGTCATAAAGAGTCAAATATGACTTAGTGACTGAACACCAACATTTTATGTTACAAACGTTTTCTTTATATGTGTTTATTTATATATGTGTGTGTGTATATATGTATATATATATATATATATATCATGGCTTATTTAAAATCTTGACATAACTTTGCATACCCTTTTAAAAGTTTTAAATGAAGATGTCCATTGTAGCCAGCTAAGAATTAAGTGTTCCTATTTAGATATAAGAGGTTGTTTTAGTTCTCTCTTTTTTATAATTTGGATATCAAACATTGGCTATACACAAAAATAATTAACAAAACATCAATAATCCAGTATTTAATTTTTAGATAAAACCATACCTGTAATGTATTTAAGAGGTGACATCAGTATTACCTTATGCATCTGAAAATGACTATTTTTTTTCTTTTCTTCCATCATCTGTTATATAGCGAAGTGAAAGTTGCTCAGTCGTGGNAACATTGGCTATACACAAAAATAATTAACAAAACATCAATAATCCAGTATTTAATTTTTAGATAAAACCATACCTGTAATGTATTTAAGAGGTGACATCAGTATTACCTTATGCATCTGAAAATGACTATTTTTTTTCTTTTCTTCCATCATCTGTTATATAGCGAAGTGAAAGTTGCTCAGTCGTGGGATTCTTTGTGACCTCATGGACTATACAGTCCATGGAATTCTCCAGGCCAGAATACTGGAGTGGGTAGCCTTTCCCTTCTCCAGGGGATCTTCCCAACCCAGGGATCAAATCCAGGTCTCCTGCATTGCAAGCTGATTCTTTACCAGCCTAGCCACAAGGGAAGACCTCTATTGTATAGAAGACTACTTCTTTCCAGAGTTAAATGATATGATTTATCTTAGAAAATATAATCTTTGCTTTTATTAAGGAGATATTTTCTATTATAATGTGATCTGTGGCTAACTGAAACTGGAAAAATATTTATCAATGATTATGAGGCTTAAACATGTCCTTGATGAATACATTTTAAGATAAATATAGTAGACATATTTTTGGTATTGGTTTAGTTGCTAAATCACGTCTGACTCTTGTGGTGCTTTGCACTATACTATAGCCTGCCAGGCTTCTCTGTCCATGGAATTTCTAAGGCAAGAATATTGGAATTGGTTGCCATTTCCTTCTCCAGGGAATCTTCCTGACCCAGAGATTGAACCCTCAATTCCTGCATTATAGATGGATTTTTTTTTTTTTTTTACCACTGAGGCAGCAAGGAAGCCATAGTGGATATATAGGTCTTCATAAAAGTCTCTTAGAAATAAGTCTTGTTCTGGTTTTCCTGGGCTCACAACTAAACTACTTTTGTCAGCCTTCTTTGCATTTAGAAATGGCCTTATGATAATTTGTCAGCCCACTGCATTTTCTGTTTGGGAATATTTAATTCTGTTTCTTTTCTGTTGATTGGATAGAGACATCCAAGATGAACGGAGTCTTCTGTTGACTGTGACAGAGCTTCAGGTAACCTGAATCTCTAAGTGACCAGACGAGAACAGATACTTCACCTAGTGACCTGGGCTTCCCTTGTGGCTCAGCCAGTAGAGAATCCTCCTACAATGCGGGAGACCTGGGTTCAATCCCTGGGTTGGGAAGATCCCTGGAGAAGGGAAAGGCTACCCATTCCAGTATTCTGGCCTGGAGATTTCCAGAGTCAGACACGACTGAGTGATTTTCACACTCACTTAAAGAAATTATGGTGTCATTCCAATAAATATCTTTCTATTACAGGGGCTTTCCTGGTGGCTCAGAGGTTAAAGTGTCTGCCTCCAATGAGGGAAACCCGGGTTCGATCCCTGGGTAGGGAAGATCCCCTGGAGAAGGAAATGGTAACCTCCTCCAGTATTTTTGCCTGGAGAATCCCATTGATGGAGAAGCCTTGTAGGCTACAGTTCATGGGGTTGCAAAGAGTCAGACATGACTGAGCGACTTCACTATTCACTAGTGAATAGGTACCCTAGGTATTTACCCCTAGGTATTTACACTTATGACTCATGACCCATTACGGGTAAGCTTCAAAGCTGGACTGTAAGCTATCTGAGGTGAGGGTTTAGGTCTTTCCAGTCTTACTCACATGCTCTTACTGCCAGACACATACCAGACACTTGACTGGCACCAAGGAATACTGACTGAATGAATAAAAAAGACCTATGGAGGGAGGCTCATAACCCTGTACAGGCGGTGGTGACCAAAACCATCCCAAAGGGAAAAAAAAAAATGCAGCAAGGCAAAATGGTTGTCTGACGAGGCCTTACAAGTAGCTGAGAAAAGAGGAGAAGTGAAAGGCAAAGGAGAAAAGGAAAGATATACGCAACTGAATGCAGAGTTCCAAAGAATAGCAAGGAGAGATAACAAAGCCTTCTTAAATGACCAATGCAAAGAAATAGAGGAAAACAATAGAATTGGAAAGACTAGAGAACTCTTCTATAAAATTAGAGATGTCAAGGGAATATTTCATGCAAGGATGTACACAATAAAGGACAGAAAAAGTGAGGACCTAACAGAAGCAGAAGAGATTAAGAAGAGATGGCAATAATATACAGAAGAACTATATAAAAAGAGCTTAATGACTCAGACAACCATGATGGTATGGTCACTCACGTAGAGCCAGATATCCTGGAGTGTGAAGTCAAGTGGGCCTTGGGAAGTATTATTATGAACAAAGTCACGATGAAATTCAGACTGAGCTATTTCAAATCCAAAAAGCTGATGCTGTCAAAGTGCTGCATTCAAAATGCTAGCAAATTTGGAAAACTAAACAGTGGCACAAGACTAGACTGGACTGGATTTTCCAGGACTGGAAAATGTCAGTTTTCATTCCAGTTTCAAAGATGGGTAATGCCAAAGGATACTCAAAATAATACACAATTGAGCTCATTTCACATACTAGCAAGGTAATGCTCAAAATCCTTCAAACCAGGCTTCAACAATACATAAACCAAGAACTTACAGATGCTCAAGCTGGATTTAGAAAAGGCAGAGAACCAGAGAAAAGTAAATTGCTACCCTCCACGGGATCATATGTTAAGCATGATAATTCCAGGAATACATCTACTTCCCGCTTCATTGACTACACTAAAGCCTTTGACTGTGTAGACCACAACAGTTCAGTTCAGTCGCTCAGTTGTGTCCAACTCTTTGAGACCCCATGAATCGCAGCACGCCAGGCCTCCCTGTCCATCACCAACTCCCGGAGTTCACTCAGACTCACGAGTCAGTGATGTCCATCGAGTCAGTGATGCCATCCAGCCATCTCATCTGTCGTCCCCTTCTCCTCCTGCCCCCAACCCCCCCCTCCCCCAGCATCAGAGTCTTTTCCAATGAGTCAACTCTTCGCATGAGGTAGCCAAAGTACTGGAGTTTCAGTTCAGCATCATTCCTTCCAAAGAAATCCTGGGGCTGATTTCCTTCAGAATGGACTGGTTGGATCTCCTTGCAGTCACAAACTATGGAAAATTCTTAAAATTACAGGAATACCAGACCACATTATCTGTCTCCTGAGAAGTCTATTTGCAAGTTTAGAAGCAACATTTAGAACTGGACATAGAAAAATGGACTAATTCAAAATGGGAAAGGAGTATGTCTAGACTGTTTATTGTCACCCTGCTTATTTAACCTCTATGCAGAGTACATCATGCAAAATCCCAGGCTGAATAAATGACAGGCTGGAATCAGATTTCTGGGAGAAATATCAACAATTCCAGATATGAAGATGACACTACCATAATGGCAAAAGGGATGAAAAACCAAAGAGCTTATTGGTGAAGGTGAAAGAGGAGAGGAAAAGGCTGGCTTAAACCCCAGCTTTCAGAAAACTAAGAGTATGGCATCCAGTTCCATCACTTAATGACACAGATTGGGGGAAAATGGAAACATATAGAGATTTTATTTTCTTGGTCTCCAAAATCACTGCAGATGGTGACTGCAGCCAAGAAATTAAAAGGCAATTCCTCCTTGGAAGAAAAGTTGTAGCAAATTTAGCCAATATATTAAAAAGCAACATCACTTTGCCGACAAAGGTCCATCTAGTCAAAGCTATGGTTTTTCCAGTAGTCATGTATGAATGTGAGAATGGACCATAAAGAAGGCTGAGCACCAAAGAATTGATGCTTTCAAATTGTGGTGCTGGAGAAATTCTTGTCTCTTGAACAGCAAGGAGACCAAACCAGTCAATCCTAAAGGAAATTAATTCTGAATATTCATTGGAAAGACTGATCCTGAAGCTGAAACTCTAACACTTTGGCCACCTGATGTGAAAAGCCAAATCATTGGAAAAACCCCTAATGCTAGGAAAGGTTGAGGGCAGAAGGAGAAGGGGGCAACAGAGAATGAGACGGTTGGATGTAATCATTGATTGAATGCATCTGAGTTTGTGCAAACTCCAGAAGATAGTGAAGGACAGGGAATGCTGCAGTCCATGGAATCACAATGAGTCAGGCATGACTGAGTGACTGAACAACAACAAATTATACTCTATTTAAAATTTGCAAATATTAATTTTACCATTTATTTTTCTGTTTGTAATCTAAGAAACCTACTTTTGAATGTGATGAAATGTTTTATCTAACATTTATTTTTAAAATGTAAAACAACATTTAGATTATTTTGTTAAGTTATTATAATTACATGTGCCTTAAACAAATTTTCCATATTTAGGGTAGTTTCTTGGAGATGGATTTCTAGGAGTGGAGAGGATGAACATAGGATAAATGCACTGTATCACTTTTATCACATATTGTGAAACTGCATTCTAAATGGTTAACACCAACAGAAAGTGCCATCATAAGAGGGTGGCCACTTCAACACATGGGTCTTCCCTGGTAAGAACCTCAGATGGTAAGAACCTGCCTGCCATGCAGAAGACCCAGGTGTGATTCTTTGGTTGGGAAGATCCCCTCAAAAAGGGAATTGGCATCCACTCAAGTATTCTTGGCTGGAGAATTCCATGGACAGAGGAGCCTGGAGAGCTACCATCAATGGGATCACAAAGAGTTAAACATGACTAACCCACACAGTTCAACACAATGCAACTAGAGCTGGATTTTGTTTCAAATTTAAACTTGGAGAAATGATACCTCATCTTGGCATAATTTTATACCATCAATTATTATGCAAGAATAGAACTCATAGTGGTTACATTCTTTGCAATTATATTCTTTGTTTTACTTGTTTCCTACTGTCTTTTTGGTTCACTTAATGTTTCTATACATTATTTATATAATAAAGTCATTTTATACTAATGATTATAGATTATGAAGTTTTCCTTTTTTTAATGATAGCATAAAAAATCGTCCGCCCTTCATTAAGACTGTAGTAAATATTTTATTAGTCTCACGTATTAATCCCTTTGAGAGTTGTTTATAGTTTTTCAAATATAACCAATCTTTATACTCAGCTATATTTTTCTCTAAACATTTAAGTTTATATTAATTTCCCTCCCATGGCATTATAAATATTCCATTATACTCCATTCAGTTTTCTAGGATCTATCCTTTTGTAATTAATTCCCAATATATTATTATTTTGTTTGAAGAGGTAAGATTTTGATTTCTCCAATACTGTCATAATTCTAGGATATCCGCTTTAACTTTGAATGTGAAATCTCCTTTATTGTATGACAAATGCTATATGTGAGATTATTTAAATTATTTACTTATGAAATATTCTGCAACCTTTATCTGTCTCTGTGTCTTACACATAAGCATCAGATTCTAGTTTTTAAAGATGGAAATATATTTTCAAGTCACATTTGCTATTTATAAACATTTAATAAATTGATTTGAAACGAGCATATCATATAAACCCACTTGATAATATGTATTTAATGGATAAATTAATTATACATAATTAATAAATGATAAATCTAGAAAATGGTAAATGTATAAGTTACAAAAAGCAAAATAATTTTACACAATTCATTTTTAAAGATTGACAAATTTATTCTGGTGGTATCAAACTCTATGTCAAATCTTGTTACTGTATATTTTCCAAGAACATCTCAAGGAGATTCCATGTAATGTGTAAGTTTTAGAGAAACACTATTTAAAGTATCCATCATACATGATCCATTCAAAATGAAATGACTGCCCACTAAATTTACTAAGGAAAGGTATAGAGCTTTTTATTCTTTCCCTTTTATGACTCACTATAATAACAAAGGAACACACTGTATTTCCTTGGATATTAGATTTTTACCATTTATTTTTAAAGCTTAAATTTGACCCAGATTACTGCTATTAAGAGATATGAAAAAAAAAAAAAAGAACAGAGACAGTGAAAACAAGCCTTAAAAAAGCACAGTTCATGTGGACAGGTCAGTCCCTACATTCTTGTTCATTCATTTAGATCACATAATTCTTCACATAAAACCATGAGTTTACTTTATGTTCATTTATGAAATTTTTAACAAACCAGTTTGTTTCTTGCACTTCTACAATATATTTTCATATGTTATTCTATGCATTTAAAAAAACAGTAGAGTAAAAATTATTAAGTGGTTTTTATTTTAATCTAATCTTTCATTTTAAGGTATAAAAGAAAGATACTGCTGGTATGAAAGACAGATAGAAAGTAGTTCCCAGACTTTTTAAGTGATTATAAAGTCTCTCTTTAACATTTTTTAGAGCTGTATTACAGAATATAAAAAGAGAACATATCAAGAATATTACCACATGTTGTTTTAGAAACTGTATTCAGCCAGTTCAGTAGTTAATGATAACATAGAATTATTTAGTCATGCAGACAAGTTGAAATTAACTTGAAAAAAATTTGTTAAGTATAATCTAGAACTATATAGATGCTTTTGAACAGTAGTGTTGGAGAAGACTCTTGAGAGTCCCTTGGACTGCAAGGAGATCCAACCAGTCCATTCTAAAGGAGGTCAGTCCTGGGTTTTCTTTGGAAGGACTGATGCTAAAGCTAAAACTCCAATACTTTGGCCACCTCATGTGAAGAGTTGACTCATTGGAAAAGATCCTGATGCTGGGAGGGATTGGGGGCAGGAGGAGAAGGGGATGACACAGGATGAAATGGCTGGATGGCATCACCGGATGGACATGAGTTTGGGTTAACTCCGGGTGTTGGTGATGGACAGGGAGGCCTGGCATGCTGCAATTCATGGGGTTACAAAGAGCTGGACAAGACTGAGCAACTGAACTGAATTGAACTGCAGAAATATATATTTAAATCCTAAAAAATGTTGATGTGTTTTGGGTAATTTCATTATAGGAATTAAGCCAGGGAAATAACTAGAAATGCAAAAAAAAAAGATGAACAAAAATGACCAAAGCAATTTTGGCAATAGCAATAAACTAAAGATCCAGATGTAGTAGCTTAGATAAATGCATTTTCATATATCTCTGCAATAGACAAAAGCATTTAGTTACATTATTTTGAAATATCTAAGGCTATCTAGAACATCCAATGATGTATTATTTGGTGCCAAAGTACTTAAAACATATGTCAATGTGCAACATGGAACATAATAAAGTCATTTTACTTATATGTTCTTTGAAGAATATTTACAGTGTTCATAGAAATTATCTTTGAGTGGTGGGCTCATAGTGCTTTTTCTACACTTACCTTAAAAAATAAAATTGTATTACTTTATATAAAGTTAAATATAAGTGAATAGGGTAAGCACACCCTAATGTCATAAACTATTCTATAAAAATTGAAACTTCAATCCTTTGAAAATTAACAAAAAATAACAAGTCCTATTTCAATATAAGTGAACAAGTGTAAAAACATCTATGTATCTTTGTAGGCATATAAGGTGGGTCAACACAATGGATTTTCTCCACAATTCTGACAAGCAAGAGAAACTATTAAACAATTAGATCTCAAGTAAACAACCTAAACTCTAGGAGCTAGAAAAAGAAGAACAAATTAAGCCTAACATTAGCAAAGGGAAGGAAGTCATAAAGATCAGAGTAGAAATAAATGCAAGAGATCAGATAATAATAATAGAAAGGATGAATGGAATTAATAATTGGTTTTCAGAAAGACAAATTGACAAAATTTAACTAGACTAAGGGGAAAAAATAGAAGTTTCAAAGAAATAAAGTTAAAAATTAAACAACAGACATTACAGCTGACTCTACAGACATATACAGGATCATAAGCAATTACTATGACTAATAGTATATCAATGAATGGGACAAAGTAGAAGTGTTTAAACTTCCAGAAGCAAAATCTTTTAAGACTGAATCTGGAAAGAATTCTGAACTGACCAATAATGAGTAAAGAGTCAATCATGTCAATCAGTAATGAAAATCTTCCAATACAGAAACAAAAACAACCCACCCAGGATCAGGTTTACTGCCTAACTGAACTCTGCTATGTACATAATTTTTTTAGGTTGTTTGTGGTTTTAGTATATATTTCAAATCTTATAGCAAATTATCCTAATACAGATGAACACAATAAAAATAATTTTAATGAGACTAAAATAAACAGCACTATATATAGTAGCAAGTACTTCCCTTGTGGCTCCTCTGGTAAAGAAACCGCCTGCAATGTGGGAGATCTGGGTTTGATCCCTGGGTTGGGAAGATCCCCTGGAGAAGGGAAAGGTTACCCACTCCAGTATTCTGGCCTAGAAATTTCCATGGACTGTGTAGCCCATGACTCTCGAAGAGTCAGACACAACTGCGTGACTTTCACTTTCACTTTCATATAGCAGCGAAGGGCCTACTGAAGTTGAATCCCTGAGCCTGAATTATGGAATTGACTCTTTCGATCATTTTCACTAAGCAGATTGGTTAGTCTGTACAGGTTAGCTATACAGGTTATCACCAATTGCACTGTTCCATAGGTTGTATTTTCCCATGTGGTTAAGTTTACAGAGAGGAAGAAAAAGAGTAAATGGCTAGAAAAAGGGAAAGGGGCTACATGGTTGTGGGGAAGAGAACATTACTAGACAAAACAGAATTTCCAAATGACTTGTCTGTTCATGTCAGTAAAGAGCAATATCCATCTCTGTGACATTTTCATGATAGAGAAGGTGTGAGCACAGTACATGGAATACAGAGCTTTATTTCCTTTTTGTACAATGACAACAACCAATAGTAAATACTGAACAGATGGTATGTGGCTATCATAAAAAAAAAAGCAATGTGTTTTCAGGAAGGACAATAAATTAATTTTATTGTGTGACTTTGAACTACTACATGTTCTTTGACTTGTATGTTAAAGAAACAACAATTGAAATATCACTTTAGAAACTGGGTACATAGCTGGAGGTGACTGGTCATTAACACATTATATAGATATTTCTGGGAAGTTGTTCTGTTCATATTATTTCATTTATTTGTGCTGTTATTTAGTCACGAAGTCATTCCGACTCTGGCACCCCATGGCCTCTACCCCCAGGCTCCTCTGTCCATTGGATTCCCCAGATAAAAGTACTGGAATGGACTCTGGTACCCCATGGACTGTATCCCAGCAAGCTTCTCTGTCCATTGGATTCCCCAGGTAAAAGTATTGGAATGGACTCTGGCACCCTGTGGACTGTATCCCA
Organism: Neotragus moschatus; assembly: GCA_006410615.1. Lineage (NCBI taxonomy): Eukaryota > Metazoa > Chordata > Mammalia > Artiodactyla > Bovidae > Neotragus > Neotragus moschatus. The sequence continues at coordinate 341,082 of SJYA01002568.1, read as the reverse complement.
GCAAGCTTCTCTGTCCATTGGATTCCCCAGGTAAAAGTACTGGAATGGACTCTGGCACCCCATGGACTGTATCCCAGCAAGCTCCTCTGTCCATTGGATTCCCCAGGTAAAAGTGCTGGAGTGGGTTGCCATTTCCTTCTTCCAGTGATCTTCCTGACACTGGCAGGCAGAATGCTTCCTACTGAACCACCAATTTATTTATGATGAGACATAAGTAATACATCAGATAATGCTCTTGCTCAGAGAAAAACATTTCATTTATAAATATTAGTTGCTCTGATAATCTTTAATCATTAAAAATATGGTAACTTGAGAGAAGATAATGCTCCTCTGTCCATGAGGTTCTCCAGGCAAGAATGCTGAAGTGGGTTGCCATGCCGTGATCCAGGAGATCTTTTCAACCCAGGGATCGAACTCACGTTTCTTATGTCTCCTACACTGCAGGTGGATTCTTTACCCATTGAGCCTGGAAGCTCTATACACATATAACCAATAATAAAAAAAAAAATGTAGGCAATGCATTTAATTAGTAGCTCTGATAAGCTACATTAAAATAGTTTCAATATATTCTCACATTTTAGAAAGAGTTGGTTTTAAAATAAAGGATATTAGAATACACCTAAAAACAAAAAAGTATAGTTATATTGAGTATGCTTCAGCCCTAAATGTCAAAATGAAATTGGATTTACTAATTCCAAACCAACCAACAAAATGTATATCATGCACATAACATGTTCAAGAACAAACCAGGGAAACATGCAGGCAAAATGCATAATATGATGTTTGCCCCCAAGCAGTTTGTAGAATACTTGGTTGTAAAATAAAAATACAACAGGCATGAAAATATAACGATAAAAGTAAAGGAGAATAAATGCTACAAAAGCTATTGTAAACCAAATAGGAGAGATTAAGAATATTAGCCAATGATAGTGAAATTTTAAAAAATGGTTTTCTCAAGATACATTAATAATAAAAATAATAAATTTGAAACAGATCAGAAAAGGAATACTCAACTGTTATTTCAGATTTCTCACTTTACAAGAATCATTGGGTGGCCAATATTATGCATAGAAAAATTGAATGGTTAAATTGCTGGAATAAAAATGATGAAGACCCACTTTTCACTGAGTGCCTTCTCTATACTTAACACTGTGGTCTGTGCAAGAACATTTTAATCCTCTCAGCTAGTGTGGTACATATTTTATACATAGAAAATTAAATAACGTGCCTGTGGTGATACAAATATTAATGTAATCAAGCTTCAAAATAATGTTTGCCTAATTCTAAATCGCATACTTTTTATATTACATTATTCTCAGAAAAATTTTAAAAAAAGGAAGAATACATATTATTTATATTTAAGTCATAAAGATATATATTTAAGTTATTAAGATATAAAAATGATAAAGATATTTAAGTTATAAAGATGGTCTTCTCTGATAGTTCAGTTGGTAAAGAATCTGCCTGCAACGTAAGAGATGCCAGTTCAATTCCTGGGCCAGGAAGATATGTGGGGAAGGGATAGGCTACCCACTCCAGTATTCTTATGCCTCCCTTGTGGCTCAGCTAATAAAGAATCCACCTGCAATGCAGGAGAGCTAGGTTTGATCCCTGGATTGGGAAGATCCCCTGGAGAAGGTAAAGGCTTCCCACTCCAGTATCCTGGCACTCAGACACAACTGAGTGACTTTCACTCTAAAGATAAATCAAAACTCTTGGACCACAAAAGATGCATTCTAGTTTATAAATTAATTCCCTGTAGACTACTGTAAGTATTTAAAAGTCTAATTGTGTTATATACCTAATTAGTTTGAGAGAAAGGCCAAGATCATCTGGGGGAGAAAGTCTGTTCATTGCTGGATGTAAAAGATCAGATCAGAGGTTAAAGGACAGAGCCAGATACATGGAGACATAAAATTACATGAGTGATACCCATGAAAGTTGATGAGCTGAACAAGGACTGAGAAGACAGAAGCAAGTGGTCAATAAAAGAGCACTGGGGCATCTGTGATCCTACAGATTCAAACTGATAAGAATTAAAGGGACTCAAAATGAGGTAGACAGGAAAAAGCAAATCAATGAACAAATCATATCATAAACTATAAATAAGTAACAAAACCTCAAAAAAGTGAATAAATATTTTCCCTACAAATTAGTAATGATACTATAGTCCAACAGACTTTATACTTAGAATGAATTAATAATAAATATGCATTTGGAAATTGCAGTAAGTAAATTAAATTTACCAGTAAGATAGGATGTTCTTCTGTCCCAAGATATGCTTTTGCATAAGCAGTTTCATTTAATATCATAAGTGAGAAGAAAACCCAAATTTTAAAATATAATCAAGTAAAATGGCATATAGTAAAAAAATCCTCTAATATTATCTCAAATATTAAATAAGTAATATCATATTATTTTGCCATTTAAAACGCTATGTAATTTTGTGGATAAAATGAAGCCAGTCATAAAAGAGTTAACTGAATGAAAATTAAAACACTAAGCTCACTAGGCTCATGGGAATACACTTCATAATAAAATTTTATGAGATTCTTAGCAAGGAAAATAATTTTTAATATTTATTTACACTTGAAATATATATTAGCATGTTAAAAATATTGTTTGTATGGCCATATAAGATCAATTTAATAATTTAACATAGAATGAATACAGCCTGACTAGAATTTCCAGTGATGATAACTTGATACTTACACATAAAGGAGACAACTTTTATACTGAAGAGTTAGATATACTAAACATGGATTTTTAGTGATTCTGTTTTATAAGAAAATGAAATTGTTTATTAAGTTTGTACAGTGATCCCATATTCATTACTAACTGCTAGAGCATAAGTCTTCCCTATTTTAACATGACAATTTTAAGATAACTCATCAAATTGAAACAAAGCATGTTTACTAATTAGATGAGTTTATCAGACAAAAGTAAAATATTTAGCATTCAGCATGTATAACACAACGGATATGGAAAGTGCTTATTCATAAGTAAATACCTTACAAACAAATGTTTCCTACTATAGGTACTAAACCAGCATTTCACAAGAATGGTTTGTAGTTTTTCATTTATTCCATGGCTGCTGTATAGCGATTAATTACACACATTACTCAGAATCAGGGAAAGAAAAAAAGAAAAACAGTATCTGGTTGGAAGCAGAGTTTAAATATAGTCTCAGAACTTCCTTCATAAGAAAGCATGGAACGACTACTTGGTTGTGCCCAATATTCCAAACATATTACAGAAGAAAGTTTTAAACGTAAAAAGAAATGCAAATATTTGTCTTTTGCATCCAAAATACCATGTTCTGGTAGTAAATAACTAACCTTATACTCATTAATAAGGGATGATACAAAGAAAAGTGTTATTTATTCCTCTTGTGTCCCTATGGTGGCATTATCTACAGACAGCATTTCAAGACTGACTCATGTTTTAAAGATGATGAAAAAAATGAATGAGATTGCTTATTTTTAGTATGGTCTTTTTTCTTATAATTTATACATTATCCTCACATGTTACAAAGCATAATTTGTTTTTCTAGTATCCTAAATATATAGTGTACTGTATTTATACTGCATCTACTTGGAAAATTGTCAAGAAAATGTTCATAGATTATCAAAATGTCCAAATCTATAAATTCAGAAAGCATTTCTGTTTTCTATCATTAAAGGTCTGCATCTAATACTTAGAAATTATTTTCAAATATTCAGGAAAATAAAGATGGTTAGTTATCATTAAACAAATATAGCAAGTGAAACAACTGATGAATTCACTTGTAGGGCACAAATGTTAAATGCATTGTTCTTTTGCCTGTACTGTAGTTTTAAGTATTAAAAATATGGCTTGAGGAAAAACACAATGAGAATTCCCTATGTGTATGCCAGCATGTCTAAAATTAACAAGGCTAACAATAACATTAATAAATATCATAGAATGATGTGGAAGTATAAATTAGCACAACCACTTTGGAAAAGTATTAGTAGTAAACATATGCATATCCTAAAACACAGCATTCTCTATCCTGAATATACTCAATAATAGGACACACACATGGTCTCCGTAAGTCA
>SJYA01002568.1:257527-336836 GCA_006410615.1 Neotragus moschatus | reverse complement strand
TCTCCGTAAGTCAAATATGGGGATATTCACTGCTGTTTGTTAATAGTTAATAATTGGATACAGTCCAAATGTCCTTGAATGGTAGAATGGATAATATGGTCTATGCATACAATGGAATAATCTACAGGAAAAACTTAGTAAAATACTGATTCACTCAAAAAAATGGATGTTTTTTCACAAAAGTAATGTTGAGAAAAAGCTGGTTTAAAACTCAACATTCAGAAAATGAAGATCATGACATCCAGTCCCATCACTTCATGGCAAATAGATGGGAAAAAATGGAAATAGTGTCAGGCTTTATTTTCTTGTGCTCCAAAATCACTGCAAATGGTGACTGCAGTCATGAAATTAGAAGATACTTACTCCTTGGAAGAAAAACTATGACCAACCTAAACACTATATTAAAAAGTAGAGACACTACTTTGCTGAAAAAGGTCCGTCTAGTCAAAGTTATGGTTTTTCCAGTAGTCTTGTATGGATATGAGAGTTGGATTATAAAGAAAGCTGAGTACTGAAGAACTGATGCTTTTAAACTGTGGTATTGGAGAAGACTTGAGAGTCCCTTAGACTGCAAGGGGACTGCAAGTCCCTTAGACTGCAAACCATTCAATCCTAAAGGAAATCAGACCTGAATATTCATTGATAGGACAGATGCTGAAGCTGAAGCTCCAATACTTTGGCCACCTGATGCAAAAAAAAATGGACTCATTGGAAAAGACTCTGATGCCAGGAAAGTTTGAAGGCGAGAAGAGAAGGGAACAATAGAGAATGAAATGGTTGGATGGCACCACCAGCTCAATGGACATGAGTTTGAGCAAGCTCTGGGAGTTGGTGATGGACAGGGAATCCAGTCGTGCTGCAGTCCATGGGGTCACAAAGAGTCGGACATGACAGAGAGAGGAACTAAATTGAATGTTGAGAAGTCAAACACAATGGAATAGTACTGTGGAGTCTACTCATAGAATCATACGTAGAACACATTTTTTTATGTTAGATATAGTATTATCATATCTATTTATAGAATCATAAGTAGATAAAACAGACAAAATCAATCTATATTATAAGAAGTCATAAAAAATAAGGCTACATCTGTGAATGAGGAAGTACCATGACAGTATACTAGGCAGGCTTCTGGAGTGTACATAATATTCTGTTTTATTTTTTTCTGGTAACAAATGAAGTCAACTTTATTTTTTAGTCTAAATTATACTGAGTCAATTTATTCTGTTTTATATAGGTAGTAGTTACCTGAATATGTTCAATTATAGCTAGTTATCTGTACATCAATTATAGTTAGTTATCTGTACACTTGGAGCAGGGCTTGGCAATCCACTCCAGTATTCTTGCCTGGAGAATTCCATGGACAGAGGAGCCTGGTGGGCTACAGTTCGTGGGGTTGCAAAGAGTTGGACATGACTGAGTGGCTAACACACAGACATCTGTACACTTATAGTTTGTGTAATATTACCTCTACATGTTATATCGCAATTAAAAACTTTAAACCATTTCTTTTTATAAATCTAACTTGTTTTAATTTTAGTCTATGAATACATGTATCTTATATTTTCTTGGGTATATTCTGGGCTATGTGCCAGGCAATATTTTAAACACTGGAAATGCAAAGGTGAATGAGCAGAAAATTCTCTCATTCAAGTAGTTTACATGTCCGGCTGGAGGTGAGAAAAAAAGACAAACTCATAATATTATCATTGAAGAGCATGAGAAAATAGGCTGGCAGGACAGAGAGCTACTTTAGGGGTGAGAGCATTGTTTTTAACAGGATGAGATTAAGCATGCCAGATAAAGAGGGAGTGGTAGAAAAATATGAGGGAAGGACATTTCAGACGAAAGGAACAGCAATTCAAAGGTCCTGAAGAAGGCTCAGCAGAGAAGGAGATGGCAGCCCACTCCAGTACTCTTGCCTGGAGAATCCCCATGGACAGAGGAGCCTGGCAGGCTCATGGAGTCAGAAAGAGTCAAACATGACTAAAGCAACCGAGAATGCACCCATGAAGGAGGTTCCGAATACTTGAGGAGGGGGACACATGAAAGCGTAGTCTGGAGGTAGAGGCGGGATCAAGGCAGGAGAGGTTGGATGAGATCACATAGGATTTTAGAGACCATGTCAAAAGTTTAGTCTTTTATTATACTTAAAATTAGGATTCACTGAAAAGATTTTGAAAACAAAGAATGACATCTACTGATTAATATTTCTAAGAAGTTCCTGCCAGTTGCTATCTAATTAATGATTTGAGAAGGACATTTGCTGATGCCAGCAGACCAGAAGAAACCACTATAGATGAGATCAAGTTGATTTGAACTAGTGTGGTGGCAGCAGAGATGAGAGTAGTACACACATTTTAAACCTGTTTTAGGAGAAGAAACCATAGAACTTGGCAGTGATGTGAAGAGTAGGGATGAGGAAAGTGTAATGAAGCTGTTAGTCTTCTGATTTGTGGAAATGATGGTATTATTTGCTGAGATGACTGAAGTAGTTACATCTGAGCAGAGTGCAGGGTCCTGGGATGTTTTTTGAAAGATGAGAGTCACATGCATGGGAAGACCCATTAGGAAGGAATCATTTGATGATGGCATCAATTAAGAGGAGAAGTTGGGAGGGTCTGGGAAAGGAATCCTGAGAGCAAGGTGTGGGTAATAGCAGGGCTTTTCCAGTATTATAATTTCAGCAGAGTAAAGTGACTGGAATATAGATACCATTTCGTATACAGATTTGGTGGGAGAGACATGAGATAAAAACTGTCCCACATATTTCAGAAATTCTAGAAGTACAATGTAAGCCAAGACCATCAGCTAAGATTAAGGGTCAAGGGGGTTTGGAGGCTGGTTGGTAAAAAGGCCTGACAGATGGAAGGGGACACTCCACTCAGATTCAGTGGCTGCAAAGGCTGCTCTGTTGGGCAAGTTTGTGAAGTTGTGTGACATCAGATTATTCTTATATGAAACAAAGTTAAAAATATCTGCTCAACCTCCAGAGCTTTCAGAGAAGATTTCCAGTTAACACAACTATGCACATATAAATAAATTATGAATGGTAAATTATATAATTGAAATACATCAATAATTAAAATCTGAGCTCAAAGTAGACATTAGATAATTTGTCTGAAATGTCATTTTATCTATGAAAATTGCATTAAATTTGTTCTTTTTGGTCACTGAGATATATTTACCAAAATATACTCTTATGTTTTATAAAACTGTTATTTTCTGATTCTCTTATCTTATAATTTATTAATTACAGAAAATGTACTAGTATTGCTGCTGCTGCGGCTTACTCACTCAGCTGTGTCTGGCTCTTTGCAGCTTCATGGACTTGTAGCCCATGAGACTCCTCTGCCCATGGAATGTTCCAGGCAAGAATACTGGAAAGGGTTGCCATTTGCTACTCCAGGAGATCTTCCTGACCCAGGGACAGAACCCACATCTCTTGTGTCTCCTGCATTGGCAGGCGGATTCTTTACCACTAAGACCACCTGGGAAGCCTGTCTTGGTATTAGATGAAAACTTAATATGCAGAAAAGCAAACTGTAGATTTTCCAGGAGAAATGTGTACTTTGATAAACATCTGAAGGTCAGGTTCTGAGTTGAGTATTTAGATAGAGCAGAGAAATCAATAATAACTAAACACAATCTGATTTGAAGCAACTGTTATTGTAAATATCATATGTCTAGGAAAGTAAGGTTTCTTCAAAGAATGTTTTGTTGTGAATGGAGACATTAGCACGTATTAGCTAAGAATAAACTATTCTTGTAGAGGTTATTGATTTGAACAATCTAGTCTTTTCATTGAGTTAATGTGTTGCCTTTTCATTTAAATGGTTGGCATTTCTTTCAGTAAAAGAATGAATATATGGATGCCAACAGAGTATCCTAGTTTATTTCTTTCTGAAAGCCAGGATTTTACCCTCAGTAAGAGTCAACACTTCCAGAATACTAATACCACAATTGCGTTAAAATGTGCTTAGTCACTCAGTCCTGTCCGACTCTTTGCAAACCCACGGACTGTAGCCCACTAGGCCCCTCTGTCTGTGAGAATTCTCCAGGAAAGAATACTGGAGCGGGTTACCTGGCTCTCCTCCAGGGGATCTTCTCAACCCAGGGATTGAATCCACGTTTCCTGCGTTGCAGGAGATTCTTTACCATCTGAACCGCCAGCGTGTTAAAAATACTTTCTGCATACACCTGAAATCCTCCTTACCTTGGTCTGGAAATGGAGTGAGATCCTTTCTCAGAGAAACCAGCTATTCCTAACTGTGACTATCTCCGAAGTCACACATGAGCCGCCTTTGAAGTCCGCGAGAGCATTTCATCTGAAAGGGTGACTCATGCTTCAACAGTTTCAAACCAGGGATATTCATGTACTATTGATTCTTGCCATTTTATAATTTTTCCCTTTTATTACCAAGTAAGTACTAAATGGCTCAAAGTAATTTTTTCTTAACGAAACTTGCACAAATCCTGTTAAAAAATGGTTTTAAGTTTGATGGATTATATAAATCAAGGGAAAATGGTCTTGAGATATCACAGACAAGGCAAAAGGTAAAATATCACAGTTACATAATTATAGGAAGAATAATTAAGAAAAAAAGGACTCATTTTCTATAATAATTATATAAGATTGGCCAGAAAGTTCATTTGGGTTTTTTCACTTGGGTTTTCTTTCAAATGAATATTTTTGCCAATCTAATATTATTCTATTATTCTGCATATAAACATTTATATAATTTCTATATTCCAAAGTATTTTGTTCCATCATTTTATAGTACAGAGTGAACACAGCCCTGCAATAATCATGACCTTTAAACTACCTTGAATAACCACCTCAGGTGATGACTTGTGAAATGAAATAGAGAAGCTGCTTCCTGGGCTCGAGTCCTAAAATTCTAACCAAGTAAAACCTAACTCTCAGCATTTAGGCTGTGCTATTTTTTTTTTTTTTTTTCCAGTTGACACCGCCATCCGAAACATTTCAGGGAAGGAGTGTAGACTAAGTCTGTAGTGCTGGAGAATTTCGGAAAATGCTGTAGTATTCAGATATATTCTTTAACGGCCACATAAGGTGACCCGGAGAAAGACGTGAATGAGAATTGTAGGAGACCTGAGGAGCGACTGGTAGAGTCAGGAATTGCGGAGGGAAGAAGTAAGATGTTTGAACTGAAGTGTTAGTTGCTCAGTCACGTCCGACTGTGTGTTACCGCATGGACTGTAGCCTGCCAGACTCCTCTGTCCATGGGACTCTCCAGGCAAGAATACTGGAGTGGGTTGCCATTCCCTTCTCCAGGGGATCTTCCTGGCACAGGGACGGAACCCAGGTCTCCCACATTGGAGGCAGGTTCCTTACTATTTGAGTCACCTGTGGCATCCCACTCCAGTACTCTTGCCTGGAAAATCCCATGGATGGAGCAGCCTGGTGGGCTGCAATCCAAGGGGTTGCTGAAAGTCAGACACGACTGAGTGACTTCACTCTCACTTTTCACTTTCCTGCATTGGAGAAGGAAATGGCAACCCATTCCTGTGTTTTTGCCTGGAGAATCCCAGGGATGGGGGAGCCTGGTGGCTGCCATCTGTGGGGTCGCACAGAGTCGGACACGACTGAAGCGACTTAGCAGCAGCAGCAGAGAATCCCTAGTAGAATGTTTAGGAATATAACAATATTAATAGTTGAAAATAGGGAAACAGAAGAAGGAGCTTCTGTGGTCTGAATTGTGTGCTCCAAAAACTTTTACATTGAAGCCCAAACCCTTAACAAAAAAGTATTTAGAGATGGGGCCCTTGGAAGGTAATTCTGTTTAAATGAGCTCATGAGAGTGAGGACTTCACGATGGGAGTAGTGACCTTGTAAGCAGAGGCACCAGAGACCTCACATGCTAGCTTATACCTCTCTCTTCCTTTCTCTCCCTCCCTCCTTCCCTAGAAAAGTGAGGACACACCAAGCAAGTGGCAGTCTATAAGTCAGGAAGAGTAAACCAAGCATTCAGCAAGGAATTGAATTGGCTGGCACCTTGATTTTGGACTCCCCAGCCTCTAAAACTGAGAGAAACAAATTTCTGTTGTTTAAAACACACAGCCCGTGAATTTTGTTATGACTGCCTGAGTTAATTGATACAGGAACAAATACAAATTAGAAGGAACAAGATTGAAGATTGACAAAAGAGATGCAATGGGGCAGGAAACAAGAAGCAGAGCTGAAACAAGGAGAAACAAACACTAAAGACAAGGAAGAATCCGATTGTTGGATTGATTTGTAGAGATTTTAATGATCTAAGGGTTAGTCGCTCAGTCATGTCGGACTGTCTGTGACCGCATGGACTGTAGCCTACCAGGCTTCTCTGTCCACGGGGATTCTCCAAGCAAAAATACTGGAGTGGGTTGCCATTTCCTCCTCGAGAGGATCTTCCCAACCCAGGGATCAAACCTGGGTCTCCTGCTTTTCAGGAAGACTCTTTACCTTTTGAGCCACTGTGGAAGCCCCTTTAATGATCTATTATCAAGTAAAAAGGTATTGTACCTATGTCAATGTGTATGTCTTATATATAGAGGGAGGATAGATGCATAGAGAATTATAATTTTTTTTGATACATCAGCTGAATAGAGATTGAAGAAAGCAACACAGTGGTCATAAATCTTGGTCACTTGATTGGTTATGCAGAGTACCCACCACTTAAGGAATTAACAGAATGAATATAATGAATCAGAGAAACAAAAGACACAAAAGGAAATGTCACCTGATTATGTGACAGGGCTAGACATTTAACTCAGATTAGCTCCTTCCTCTGGGTGCCTTTTGGGAGCAGATCAGGGAACTGGGATCTAGAATTTGGAAGCTCAGACAGACAGTTTTTATTCCATGCTCCAACATCACCAACTGCCCAGATTAGGGGAGACTTGCTGTGCAATACGGGGCTTCCTTGCTAGCTCAGTTGGTAAAGAATCTGGCTGCAATACAGGACACCCTGGTTCAATTCTTAGGTGGGGAATATACCCTGGAAAAGAGATAAGCTACCCACCCCAGTATTCTTGGGCTTCCCTGGTGGCTCAACTGGTGAAGAATCCACCTGCAATGCAGGAGTTAAGGTTCTCCCCCTGCCCTGGTGTGGCTCCTGAGCCCCAAGGAGTCACATTGTCACTATCAGAACCACATGTTAAAGAGAGCTCCTATAAGCTGATGTGAGCAAACAATATCCATGGACACTTTAAAGACTGAAATAAGACTGTAATCCACCAAATATTATTAGGTGGTTTGCTTTACTTCATTTATTTTCTATATATTTGAAATTTGTTTAACAGTATTCTATGAACATTTATATAAATGCTATACTTCAAGCATGAGAAAGAGCCATTCAAATTGGGAGGGTACTTTTTCCCTGAATAACAGTTCTGGAAAAGGTAAGCAACATCCACTTACTTAAAAAGTATCTAGGTCAGAACACCACAGGTTTCATTTTTTTTTTTTCATTTTAAATCCATCTTTGTTAATTATACAATGTTATATCTTTTACCTTCTAAGCTATAGAATGTTCTACCTTAATTGACTTTACCATTTTTTAATTGCTAAAAAGTTTATTAAATATTTCCCATACTGCAAAAGTAAAAATGGGAGACAGTCATTTGTTTATCTTGCTGTAGAGTCTACATTTTACTATATTTGTACATTAGTGTTTGCACTGGGTGCTGGGCAATACTTTTAAAACCATATCTGAACACAGGAATCCAAAGTCCAGTAAACTCACATTAACAGAAGCACAACATACTTACTGGGGATAAGAAAGTAAATACTTAGTTGGATATATTATTTTCTTGCATTAAGAATTTTCAGTCTTAAAATTTGTTTTAAGAAACACACTTCAGGTTTGATTTCATGATCCTTTAACTAGTTTAATGCTGGACAGTATACTAATCTCAAATTAATATTATTAATATTACATATTCAATAATATTATATATCTTTATTCTCAGAAAAAGTTGCATGATGGTCATTTACAAAAGGCACAACTTAATATCCCTTCTAGGGCTAGCAGTATTCATTTCCTACTGGTTCTATAACAAAGTAGCACCAATTTATTGGCTTCTAACAAGAAAGTTACTATCTTACAGTTCTATAGGTCAGAAGTCTGATAAAGGTCAGGTCTGCAGTCTGAAATGAGCCACAATCAAGCTAAAATTAAGGTTTCAATGTGGCTGCATTCCTCTCCAGAGTCTGTAAAGGAGAATCCTTGTGTTTCCAGTTTTTATACAGTTCCCAAATCACTCTGTACATGGTTTTCCTTTTCCATGTTCCAACAAGCAATATCAGGTTGATTCCTTTTCGCATGTTGTCATTCTGACCTCCTGTCTGCCTCATTTACATTCTTTTAGGATGACATTGGGCCTGCCTGATCCTGATAAACCAAGATTATCTCCTTATTTCACCATAGTTTAATTTAATTGTCCATCCTAACTTCATCTGTACACTTCATCCTCCTTTGACATGTCACAGCATACACACAGATTCCAGGAATTAGGACCTTCACTTTTTGGGGACCATTGTTCTAGCATCACATTAGCCTTCAGTGCAGTCACACACAGCCCTTACGCATCATTTAAACTATTCCATGCATTGTTGCAAATTCTCTTATAAAACTGTTGCAGAAGTTATTGTTGCTCAGTCACCAAGTCCTGTCTGATTCTTTGTGACCCCATGACTGCAGCACCCCAGACTTCCCTGTCCCTCACCATCTCCTGGAGATTACCCAAGTTCATGTCCATTGAATCTGTGATGCCATCCAACCATCTCATCTTCTGTCATCCTCTTCTCCTACTGCCTTCAATCTGTCCCAGCTTCAGGGTCTTTTCCAATGAATCAGCTGTTTGCATTAGGTGGCCAGAGGATTGGACCTTCAGTTTCAGCATCAGCCCTTCTAAAGAGTATTCAGGGTTTCAGAAGCTACCTCACTTAATTTAGCTGAGATCATAAACATTCTAAGTGGAACTTGGTTGATAAAGTGCTAGTTAATCTAAACAAATGATCAGTTTGATTAAGAAACAGAATGCAATCGTCAAGTCATGAAGCTGTGTTTGTGTGTGTGTGTTGGAATAGCTATGTGAAAGAATGCTTTAATTGTCATCCTTATCATTCATATAATCACTAATATAGTGATCTTGCATTTTTGCTTAAAGATCAGTTTCACAACATTATAGTTACCTCATACCTACAGCTGAAACCAAAGATTTATATCTTAGTTCTTAGCATATTTCTCCCACATTTCAAAGGCTGGACGTATATTACTAGTAAGATTTCAAAGTAAAAAATAAATTTCTTAATTAGAATATCAGCTATAGGAAACCCTTTATATCTATTCTTTTGTATTGCAATTTAGAACAATTTGAGTTTTCAAGAAGTAACATTTCTAGTTTTCAATAGATGAGATACATTTTATGTTGCAAATTTATCAGGTCCTGAAAGAAAGCAACTCTAATATCACAATTAAGTAAAGTGAAAGTCGCTCAGTTGTGTCCGACTCTTCGCGACTCCATGGATGACATAGTCCATGGAATTCTCCAGGCCAGAATACTGGAGTGGATATCTGTTCCCTTCTCCAGGGGAACTTCCCAACACAGGGATTAACCTAGGTCTCCCACATTGCAGGTGGACTCTTTACCAGCTAAGCTGCAAGGGAAGCCCAAAATTAAGTAAGCCTAATAAAAATATTAGAAGGACTATATTGATGAATAAAATCCACAGGTAATTAAACCAATAAATTTGTGCAAATACCAACTTTTGTGACACCAAGAAACTTTCTCCAGTTGTTCCTAACATCAGGTTCACATTGAACCTAAAATGACTCCTATAAATAGATACCTTTGAAAAAAGTAAACAACTATAATGAACAAGGTCTTTCAAAGAAAAAAAATTTTTTTCCATTAATTAAATGAAATCTTTATGTCTAAAATAAAACTATCCAAATGAAAAAGTTAGATTTGTGCCTACATGTGCCTGGAAGTTTATATTTCAATAATTTAAAATGTTTTCCAAGACAGTCTCTTCCTAGAAGTACATCTTCTGGATTTCAAGACCCTTTACACACGGGACTCGCTTCCTTCATCTCCAGCTACTGGTTCTCAAATACTTGTGTTGGGTTTTCTTCATTTCTCCAGCCTATCAATGTGGGGCTGCTCCTCCTCCTGGTATGTGCGTTTTTCATCTTTCATCCACGTTTAGTCTTTCCACTTTAAATGCAGTCCGTGGATTCATGACTCTTGATTTCCTACCCGAGGAGACAGCTCTTCTCTGAACTCCACACCAGTGTAATCCACTGACTCCAGGACATATCCACTTGTGCATTTCAACCTAAAAATGTATAAAACTCAACTCTTCCTATCTGCTGTCTGCCCTCCTTCCTCCACAAAAATCTGTTCCGCCCATTCTTTTCCTTCTTAAGAGACAACTCCAGCCTCCTTATAGCTCAAGATATAGCAAATCGAATGTGTGCTCACTGTCCACCTCCACATCTTATATAATATCAAGTCCCATCAGTTTTATTGCAAGGTAACTCTGGAATCCAACCTCTCCTCTCCTCTTGACCTCTACTGTTTTCACTCTGCTGCGAGTCACCATCTTCTCTCTTCCAATAACTGAAATAGCTCCACAACTGCCCCACTTCTGTCCTGCTCCCTTGCAGTCTGACTCCAGCACAGCAGTCAGTTTCTTCCCGAAAGGCAGCTGATGAGTAACCTTAATTCCACCCTTACTTTTAATCCTTATTTGCCAAACAATGTAATAAAGTCATCAGATCATGTTACTTTCTGATCAGCGATATTTAATGCCAGCCAAATCTCCCAGGAAAGACCCTAGGAACTTAGACCAATCCATAGGATTTACACATAAATTCTGGTTTCCCATCTCTCTGACCAATATCTCCTCCTCTGCTCCATTTCTGTGACTTCCCTCCTGTTAGGCTGGCCTTTTTCTATTCTGGCAATGAGTCAGGCAGGTTTCTGTCCCAGGACTTCTGTATTTTGCTTCTCACCCTCCCTAGAATATGGTTTGTTCATATTCATATGAGAGCTGGACCATAAAAAAAGCTGAGGCCTGAAAAAATTGATGATTTCAGATTTGTGGTATTGGAGAAGACTCTTGAGAGTCCCTTGGACAGTGAGAAGATCAAACCAGTCAATCCTAAAGGAAGTCAACCCTGAATATTCACTGGAAGGACTGAGGCTGAAGCTGAAGGTCTAATTCTTTGGCCACCTGATGCAAAAGGCTGACTCACTGGAAAAGACCCTGATGCTGGGAAAGACTGAGCGCGGGAGGTGAAGGGGGTGAAAGAAGATGAGATGGTTGGATGGCATCACTGACTCAATGAACACACGTTTGAGCAAACTGTGGGAGATAGTGGAGGACGGGGAAGCCTGGTGTGCTGCAGTCCTTGGGGTCGCGAAGAGTCAGACATGACTTAGCGAATGAATAACAGCTACTTCTTCCAAGGCTTTATTCAAAGTCACCTTCTCAGTAAGGAAGGAATTCCTAGCCATTACAGCTAAAATATCAAACTACTTACTCACTCATCTCTTCAAAATTTTTTTCTTCATTCCACTTCCCTCTTTCCTCTTAACAATAATCATGTTCCACAAGTAATATGAAATATAAGTTCCCTTGTTTACCATCTCCCTTCTCGAATAGAATATAATCTCCACAAATAAATTTAATATAGTAAAAATGGAATCGAATTTGAGCTTTTTTTTTTTTGCTTTAAAGATATGATAAACCGTTAAGAAAACAGTATTCCAGTCATCAGAACTGAAAATCCTATTAAACGGACATTCAGAAATGGTTTAGTTTTCAATCAGTACCACAAGGCTTTCTCAACTATGGTTAAGTTAAATTGTTTCACTCAGCCAATAAAAGCAGATTCTACAAGAAAAATCAACACAACTGCATGCAACTAAAATAGCCTTTATGTTTTCATGGTTTGTTCAAATTATATTGTGCACTGCAGCTGGAAGGCACTAATTACGTATAATTTTTAAAATATAGATAATATAAACAATAAAGAAAAGTTGAAGGGATATACATTACTGTCTTAATACAGTATCTAACTAAATGGATTTTTTTGAAATCCCTTTAAAAATCAGGATGCACATAAATTTTGTATCTAGTTTAATATTATGTGAGTTTCCATAAACAAATAATTATTTAGATGTATTCACATTCTTAAATTACTTTTAACCTCTTGACGGATTTTTTCATTTGGGGATAGTTTGGTTCATTGGGGATAGTTTGGTTCATTTGCTCACAGAAGGTGCATGCAAGAGAATCTGCATTTTCCTTTTACCGTCAAAGGATTGCAAATTGTTTTCAAGACCGTTGTATAATTTTCCCTTATACTAGGAATAACTATAAATAAAAGTTTTTATTATATGCTTGCCAGCGCTGGGTTCAAAAATTTTTCTAATGTGATGATTCGATAGGTTAAAATGGCATCCTGTCTTCTTTTAAATCCCATGGGTAACTGTGAGTTTAATCTTCATGTACTAATTTGTTTTCACCATGTCTGACTCCTTGTGACCCTATGGACCATAACCTGCTAGGCTCCTCTGTCCATGGGATTTTCAGACATGAAGACTTAAGTGGTTTGCCATTTCCTGCTCTAGAGGATCTTTCTGACCCTGCAATTGAATCTGCGTCTCTTACATCTCCTACATTGGAAGGTAAGTTCTTTACCACTAGTACCATCTAGATATTTTTATTTAAAATACTGTTGGCATCAGGTAGACTGAAATTATTAGATCAAGTGAAATTTCCAGTTACCTGGGATGGTACATAATCACATACAAGTCATAAATTAATGCTAAAGGCTAAAATATGACAATAAATATCTATTTGAAGATCCTATGGCCAGCTATACATAAAATGAATGGAAATCACAGTTGAATTCCTCTTTCCAGGGGAGGCAATTTCAAAACCCAAATTCATCTTAATAGCAATTCATCTATCATATTCCATGTAGTACAAATAAAATATTAAAGAATACAGTCCTGGGGAGCTCAGATAAGTGAAATATTTTCTTTTTCAAACATTTCAGTCAGGTACTTTTAGGGATCAAGTTTTGTTCATTTTATTCTCAGATTACAAACAAGTTTCTCAAATTGATGTAGCCTAGCAGTGTAGAAGTTTACATAGCAGAATATTTTCTGATATCTATGGAAGCGATACCTGGGCATGTGACAGTACAAAAAACCAAATGTTCCTCTTCTATTAATTCCTGCTCCAACATTTCCCTGCTGTCCACTTAATTCTCCTGAAGTCTGTTCTTAGAAGATGTACTGAACATAAAAGTCAAAAACTCACTATCAGCAGGATAGCAATACCAAATTATTTAATTTGTGTTGGCTCTCTTTATTCTTCTCTTAAAAATATTTAATAACTCATTGCTGACATGAATGATACTACATCTATGCCATAATATGCAATAGTCACAATGAATAAAAATCAATATGGCAGGAACATCAACCAGTCTGAAATTCTCCCAACCTAATGAGACAAGAAAGCTGTACACACATGTGTATGCCTAACATTGAACTAGATTTAAACATCAGGTCTCTACATAATGGTACTCTTGTTAAATACTTATGAATTCTCTATATACTCACATGCAAGAGACAGGCTATAAAATTAGTTGGGTATTATATAAACTGTGTTTATTGTATCTAAACATATATTTTCGCACGTATGCTTATACGAGTGTGTGCATCTCTACACAACTACCCTCTTAACTTTAAATCTATATTAATTTCTTAATTACATGTAGACATTATGCTAATCTATTCATTTAAAAATCACTTAAAATATATTTCAAACTGGTAATAACAGTATCATTGAAGAGTGGATTTCAAGATGTATTCTGTTTTTACATTTCTGTATTTTTTA
Organism: Neotragus moschatus; assembly: GCA_006410615.1. Classification (NCBI taxonomy): domain Eukaryota; kingdom Metazoa; phylum Chordata; class Mammalia; order Artiodactyla; family Bovidae; genus Neotragus; species Neotragus moschatus. The sequence goes on along the minus strand of SJYA01002568.1, from coordinate 322,912 downwards.
ACAAATTATAAATGCGGATTATTTGGGGAAAGTGCTTGTCCGACTCTTGGAGAACCCATGGACTGTAGCCCGCCAGGCTTCTTTGTCCATGGAATTCTCCAGGCAAGATTACTGGAGTGGGTTGCCATTTCTTTCTCCAGGGGATCTTCCCCACCCATGGAACAAACCCAGTCTCCTGCACTGCAAGCAGATTCTTTACCATCTGAGCCACCAGGGAAGCCCTATAAATAAGAGAGGAAATTGAGGGTTTATCCACAATATAAGTTACATATTTCAAAATGGAGATGTTCTATTTCATCCATGAAAAAAAAAAAAATTCTAAGAGCTAATACCACCATTTCTTACAGATGATTTTTAACTCCTCTGGAATAGCTGGAAGATTTAGCCTGCTGAGTCAGTGCTCAACAAATACATCACAGAAGAAATTGAAAGGATGATAATTTACCAACATTGATGCACACCTTCATAAATTACAACCTATTTTGATACTTTGTATTATTTAGTTCCCATGCCTATTCATATCCCCTTTTGCAGATGAGGAAAAATGGCCTCTATGCAGGGGACATGTGACATGAGTAATCCATGCCAGGATCCAATCTCTGCCATGTCTTCGGATCATCATGCCTGGTACTTCTTTCCATCACGTTAAATGTATACCACCACCAGGGAAGAACGATGTTCTTCAAACCAAAATGCTTTCCTTTTACTTCCAGATCTTTGACCACTGTAAACTACTCGAAGCACATGGACTTATTAGGGTAAAAGCCCCCTCTTGACAGCCCAGCATAAACATATTCAAAATACTCATCTAAAAGAAGTGAATTTAAATGAAATGTGTCTTTAAACTCAATATCTACTTCCTTTTCTCAGCTTTTATTTCTTCCTATTCCCACAAATGTTAGCACATGACAGAGAATACAACCTAGATACTCAGTTCACAGAAAATAAACAACAATACTGATAAGCTCGTCCACAGTTTTCTGTTAGGGACCCAACAAAACACCTACAAGCTGAAATTTGTTGAAGGCAAGAGAAGAAGGATCGTTGTCGAACACATAAACTGACAATTCCAACGGAAGAGGAGTGCAGCTTTGCCCCCTACTCCAGGGCAACTTCTTGAGATATTTTTGGTTGCCACAGTTTGGGGGTGCTGCTACTGGGAAACAATCTGGGGGTGCTGCTACTGGCATCTAGTGGCTAGAAAACAGAGATACTACTAGGCATTCTACAAAACACAAGAAAACTCCTCCATAGCCTCAAATATCAATAGCACCAGGGTTAAGAAGCTCTCATAGACATGTGTAATACAACTACAAGAAAGGCATATAATTCAGCAAACCAAGGAGTCAAAAGTCCTCTACTTATTTTTTTTATTTTTAAAGAGAAAGGACACCTGACACAGGCTCTATCTTAAATTTCTCAGTCTCTTTCTTTCACTTTTTACTCAACTACACTGCATCAGATACATGTACTTGAGATTAGTAAATTTTTCCAGGTCAGTAAGTTCAGTGTGCTCTCCTGGTTCTGCTGAAGTGTACATGCATGTTTAGATTCTAAAGGACAGTTATATCAGGTTGCATAATAGAAGGTATACCTCAGTCTTCTAACCATCAAGTCAAATACACAAGTGGGGCACACAAACTTGTGAACACGTGGTTTATATTTCACAGACCATAAAATCAACAAAAGCATAAGAATGACGCTTATAAAAGCCAAATGAATAGTATTTTATATTTACTATATATAACGCCCTTCACATAAAGAATTTATACACTTGAACCAAGTGACTCATTCATTCTCATGCTTCCAATTTATCCATCCAAACAAACAGCACATCAGAAGAAATAATAATGTCCAATATGCTTTATGTGTAGATTTTGCTCAAGCACTGGTGGCTATCAATCATGCTTATAGTTGTTGTAGCTAATTACTTTTAACATTCCCCGGATAGAGTTACAGCTAGAGTTTCCTGTTAGCTACCTTTACTCTACAATTTATATTCCCTTTGCTACTGGGTTATCTTTAAGTGGGCATTTTTGTTGCATCTAAAATAGCAAATTCTCATTTTTCTACCTCCCATCGTTGTCAACGTAGAAAATCAAACTTGGCCATTGGTATCATTTTATGTTTTCCTCCCCTTTAAGTTAGCTACCTCTGTGAAAAAGCATCGTCATTATGTTTTATGGCATATTCCTCTAACAAGGTCCATTAAATGAATGCCTTATTAACTGAAGAAATGGGTTGAGCTGTACCAGGTTAATTTATCTTCAGGAAGTCTGAAATTTAACCTGTAACAGAAGGCTTGAAAGAAACCAGTGATGATTGGTTCCTGAACCAGAGCATTAGACTATAGAACTAATTCTCTACCAACATCACATCCTGCCTCTCTCCTCTCAACAAGATGCATACAAGATCTAGTCTGGACCTCTAACTCTTGATTCAGAATTATGCATTTTCTTATAAGATAAGTCCACTGAAACAGAGGCAGACAATTACTGCATAAGGAAAGCCCCCTGCTTTGAAAAATCTGTGGGTGATCCCAGGGTGGAAAATAAAGGTTCCAAAACACAGTCAGAGCCTGTAGGATTTTTTTTTTTTTTTTGGCTGCATAATAAAATCTTTCTGTGATCTGTCTCTCTCAGCTCGAAGCAGTGATGCCATCACCTGAGCAAACCAAAAACCAGAATAATTTTAGCTAAGATTTTCACTTTAGTATTTCTACATTTTTAGCAGGGAAATAGCAAGGAGATGTACTCTTGATTAGCCTGAAAGTTCTTTAAATACAGCAGGCATGGATATAAGGAAATACTTTAATAATTAGTCAATACAATTTTATCTTTCACCTGTTACATGACTGATCTTCCTAGTTCCACATCTGCACGCACCACACATACACACTCATATGCAAACATGCATAAGGCATAATTTTACCTTGTTTTTAAGACATAAACATTAAGACGAAATAGTTGATATTTCCAAACTCAAACAAGTCAGGTTCAGGAAGTTAAGAAATGAATCAGAGTTAACAAACAAAAGGGCATGTAGTAAATGAAGTGTTTTGCTGAGCGCAGGAGCCTACCTAATTCCTTTTCATGCATCATTTAAGTGCCCTTTAAAAGAAGAAAAAAGTTTCATCTTAAGCTTTAATAAGCATTTCATGGGGGTGGGGCGGGGAAGAACGAAAGATAGAAAAGAGAAAATGAGCCTTGCCCTGCTGCAGCTTCAGTGCTTAGATATTGTATAATTTCAGAGGATACTGGAAAGGCAATAATTAAGAAGCACTACGGAAATTTCAATTTCAACATTCCCTTTTCTGTTCTGACAACGCTTTCCCTCACTTTTACAGACAGACATAAATGACAGCTTATTCTAATGTCATCACGATTCAAATGCGCCCTGCGGAGTAGCCTTCCAACTTCTTCAGGGGCAAGACAGATAACAGCACATCATCCACAGATAAACATAAACACAGACCCAGCTGGGTTATCCCACTCACATCCCATAGGCTTTATGGCAACGCTCCTGGTTAAGGGGGAATATATATATATATATTTTTTTTCAAATGCATACTAGCGCTAAAGCTCAGGAAGCATCATCTCCAACTTTCCCATTCGTGGCAGATCCTGTGAAAGCAACCCGGAGAGGAAGATTTCACCAAACATTGTTTGGACTCAGCCCCACTGCACAAAAATCTTAATGTCACTCCATGGTAAAGTGTCATTCACGGAAGCCTTACCTTGGCTGACTTTGCCCTAAGTGATGGAAAGGAACTTAATTTACGAGCATCATAGAGGGGACTTTGCCGGTGCTTGCGCTCGCCGCGCTGGTCCTCGGAGAGCCCGGGGCTGGCTCCGCGCTCCTGCGAGCCAGGCTCCGCGGCTCCGCGGCTCCGCGGCTGCAGCTCCCGAGCGCGCCTCTGATTGGCTGGCACAGCCTGTCCGCCTGATGCTCAGCTTCCCAGTCTCTCCTCCTTCCTCTCCTCCCAGGCTCTCGCGACCGCTGCCTTTCCCTCTGCCTTTTTCTTTCTTTTTTTTTTTTTTTTCCTCCCATCGTGCATACTTTGGGGGCTGCAGAAATTCCACAGCACACAGATCGGACACCCTTCAGCCCCCTCGTAGCAAGGTCGTGCGGAAAGCAGCGCCATTCATGAAATAGTTTATATATATATATATATATATATATTAAAATATCCTGGACCGGCGGCATCAGCTTTGGTCCCGCTGCTCTTGAAAAATGACGGCCAGGACTCCGTGACAGTTTAGACCCTCAGTTCTTCGCGGGGGAGGGGAAGCGCGGGACCAGAAGGGGTTTGACTGTCAGATGGAGTGGGAGTAGACATTGGGAGGGAACGAGAGGAAAAGCGGGCAGGGCAGGCGCGGACGTGGCAGGCTGGTAATAAATTCTCCTATTTCCGTGCAAAGTCGTCACAGCCTGCTAAACATTCAACTGCTGCCTCATTCATCCGGGATCCCTAGTCCGGTGGTAGCCGTGAGATTGAGCTTGAGTGATGCCCTTTAACGCCTTACCCCAAACTACCCAAGGCGTGGAGGGTTCATATGAGTGAGAGCTTTCCCTTGGAGGTCAGCAGTTTATTTGTGAAGACGAATAGGAACCGCAATGCCTTTCCTACTCTCCTTGCTTGTGCCAGGAAACACACACACACACTTCTCACTTCCTATTACTCCAGAATAAATGTAAATGATTTGTAATGTACACAGCTTTTGATAACAAGGATTTCAGGCCTGATTGGCTATGTTCGTAGTTGATGGGAAATGATTTCAGCCCTTTCTTCCAACACAAAGTCACCCACACTCACTCATTAAGAACATCAAGCAGCCCCATTTAAAGCCGTGTAGTAAATAAGTGTAGGAGTTTATCTAAATGGAGGGATCATTTGGCAGATGCATTCATTCAGAATTACACAAGACCCTCAGTCATTCCAGCCACAAAGAGACCAGCATTACTTGCTCTGGTTAGCTGATACTATAAATGCTCTCAAGCTAGATATATGCTAGAGGGAACAGGCCCTCTACAGGTCTGAAAACGTGGATTCAAATTCTGTCTCAGACTGTTAGGTATGTCAGAATCTGTCTCAGCTGTCTCAATTCTCTGAGACTATGGCAGTTTCTCTTTAAAATCTGGAGAAAAATGCTCACTTCAGAGGATCTCTGCAAAGTTTAAATAAAATCTGTGCCATTTTATTTTATTATTTATTTATTACATTTTGGCACTCCTATGCAGCATGTGGAATCTTAGTTCCCAGACCAGGAATGGAACCCGAGCCCCCTGCAGTCGAGACACAGAGTCCAAACCACTGGACGACTAGGGAAGTCAAAAACGTGTGCAATTTAAAGAGATGTTTTGAATCAACTAGTGTTATATTTGACTACTTTTATTTGGCTTGACTGATGTGGAATGTGGAAGGATTTAATTTGTTTGGGGGCTTGGGTACAATTAAACAAACCAACAGAAACCATGAAAGCAGCACTCGGGCTGGATTATCTCTAATTGTGAAAAAACTGCACATTTAAGTGTATTGTTGAGCCTAAGGAAGATGTTAGGAGTCAATTAGAATTTGAAAAACTCCAAAAATCTAAACTCTCCGGGAAAAGTTGTATGGAAACAATAGCATCAGAAATAATGAGCCAATGTTGTATTATGTTTTGTATATTCTCTCTCATACAGTTTCTGATTTAAATGAGATTTCCCTGGCATAGACACAAAATTGTGTTCGTTTGTGGTTATTGAAAAGAATCCATTTCAAATCTTCCTGTGCTGATGAAGGCCTGGGAGGACAAAGAAAGGAATAGTGATGAAAGATCAAGAGGATAGAAAGATGAACTTTTGGTCTGTGTGGGGTCATGTAGTTTGATTTAAAAATTCCACGTGACGTTCTCTAGAAAATGTCTAACTCTTTTATTTGGCTGCATCTGTGCTTGGTCATATCCAGCTATTTTCAACCCCATGGACTGTAGCTCACCAGGCTCCTCTGTCCATGGGATTTTTCAGACAAGGATACTGGAGCAGGTTGCCATTTTCTCCTCCAGGAGATCTTCCTGACCCAGGGATTGAACCCCTATTTCCTGCAGTTTCTACACTGCAGATTTTTTTTTTTTTTAATCTCTGTGCCATCTGGGAAGCCTTTGGCTACCTTCAGTTGAATACAATAGAATGTTTATCAGTTTGCTACAAAAGCTTTTCCTAAGACACCAGCACTGAGCATCCTAGGGACACACTTGAAACTGATGTGTTTTTCTTAGCCTTCCTTGGTGGTTTTCCCTGGATAAGATCATAAGAATCACATTGAGTGAACAGTCATAATGGAAGCCAACAGGTACTTGGTCCTGAATGGGAAGACATGGAGAAGGATCTGTGAGCTTCACCAAAAAATACAAAACATTTCTAGGAAAAGAACCCATTCCCCAAGGGAGGATTTATATCTATGAGACAGCACTCAGATTAAAGGCTTCAGTCAGACTCTCCACAAACCCAGTGATGAAACGCACAAGGGATTGAAATGGCTTCTTAAGTTTGCTATTCTGAATTCGCACTGACTTTCCCTAGCCCTTGAAAAGCCAACCCATCAGCCACTTAGTGCGTCTCTTCTGTTTTCAAGTTAAAAAGCAGAAAGTACATGAACCTGTGTGGAACATGCTGCTAGGGGAAAGCCAGGTGGTAGGCAGGTGCTTATTTCCTCCTTATGTCAAAGATAACTTCAAGAAATTGGACAATGCATCAGTCAGCAGAATTTATTACAGAGTTAATCTCTAAAACTGAAAGCATGGACATTTCTGATCCCGAGCCCCCACTTATGTCACCTTGGGAGAGTTATAAGAATCACTTTCACTAGTGACAGGGAAGCATCTAACATGAGACTGATGCTAGCCAGACTAGAGAAACTCAAAAGATAAAATTGTAATGCTAAACTGTGGTGGTTCTCTGAGAGTCAGACTCAGGAAACTGTCTCTTTAGATGCCATCTCATGTTTAGTTTTACCCTGGAAATTCAGGAGGCTGTGCGATGTTTTCAAACATAAATAAAGAAGGAATGTAAATGAAATGTATAAATATCCCTTGCTATAATTCAGTGCTTAGGACAATTAACTACACAAACATGGTGATATGATTGAATTTTAATTGAAATGATTATTGAAATTACAATAATAACAAGAAAGTGATCAGATTTCTGTGTAAAGAAAAACAGATTTCTGTGTAAAGAAAAACAGCTTAAAGTAAAACATTAAGCAATACAGGATTTCCTTTGCAACTATTTATTTTATGTGCATAGGTGACTAATAGTGCATTACATATTTTTGTTAAGTGAATAAAAGAAAATTTACACTGATAAAAAATTAGTACCTCTATGAATATACTTAAAGATGACCTAATAAAGTTAACCTTTATTCATTCAGATTATAAATTGCAGAGCACTGATGCAGAAAAATTAAAAGGAGATCAAAAATATTCCAAAGTTAACTATATGTGTAATTAATTTTAAAAAGTAATGCCTTCCTTACTCAAAATAATATTTAGATTAATAAAATCATCTTTTTAAAGTTTTCTTCAGTGCATGTAACTATCAAAATAATGAATGTGATTTGATCTCATTAGGCAGTGTTAAAAGCTGACAAAAGGAAAAAAAAAAGGTGGCAAAAGGAAAAGTAAAACACCTCAGTTTTTATAGTATATACGTCTGAGTTCCATAAAATAGATACTTGTTGCTATATAAGTGATAGAATGAGGACACTGGGTTCAAAGATAAGTGAAAATATACTAACTAGTGGACCTTAGCTTGAAGTAGTTACTTTTTTTCACAAGGGTCACACAAAAAATATGCCAAGATTTTTAAAAATATCTGAAATAATGTCAGTAAACTTGGAAGATTCAGTAAAAATAAAATAGTGCAGTAAGACGAGAGATAAAATATTTTCCCAACTTGCAAAAGAAGATTGAACATGGAGTCTCCAAATTAGAAATTACTGAACCAAATGTGAAACCTGGCCAAGTTATAAGGTTACTTAGTAAAGAAGTGAATGGACTAGTAAGGCAAGAAACAGTTAGGTCACCTGAGTCTCTATCACATTCACATAAAACTAATTTCAAAATAACCTACTGCTCTCTCTGACAGACGTGTTAGGCAGGAACTCGGGGAAAGACACATGACATAATCTCTCTATACGTCATCATCATCTCTCACTATTCGTTAAAGCCCACACGGAGAATTTTGTCATGGTCATTGTTCAGTTGCTATGTCATTTCTGACTCTTTGTGACCACATGGACTGCAGCACACTAGGCTTCCCTGTCCTTCACAATCTCCTGGAGCTTGCTCAAACTCATGTCCATTGAGTTGGTGATGCCATTCAACCATCTCATCCTCTGTCACCCTTTTCTCCCCCTGCCCTCAATTTTGTCCAGCATCAAGATCCTGTCCAGTGAATCAGCTTTTCACATCAGGTACAAAGTATTGGAGCTTCAGCATCAGTCCTTCCAATGAATATTCAGACTGATTTCCTTTAGGATTGACTGGTTGGATCTCTTTGCTGTCCAAGGGGCTCTCAAGAATCTTCTCCAGCACAATTAGAAAGTATTGATTCTTCAGTGCTCAGCCTTCTTTATGGTCCACTCTCACATCCATACATGACTACTGGAAAAATCATAGCTTTGACTATATGGACCTTTGTCAGCAAAGCAGTGTCTCCTCCTCAATATGCTGTTTACCTTTGTCATAGATTTTCTTCCAAGGAGCAAGTGTCATTTAATTTCATAGCGTCAGTCACCATCCACAGTGATTTTAGAGTCCAAGAAAATAAAATCTCTCACTGCTTCCATTTTTTCCCATGTACATGGAGAATTTTAATACAATTATTTGGTGTAAAAACAGGCTAAGCCTCATTCTCACACATTCAGAAATGTGTGAGAGGAAAGTATCTGGTAGTAACTTCAGAGCTCTACCTCTAAACAGGATTGTGGCTTTTATCAATGGTCTGAACATTGACATCAGCCATAGAAATTTTATACCAGAAGCTAGTGCATTTGGATGAAGAATTGGTCTTGAAAAACTTAAATGCTATCTCAAATCTAACAAAGAAGAAATACAAATATGGATCCAGATGTAGGGGTCTATTAAAAATATGGGAGTGGTGATAATTCTTTGAATAAGACTTGTGAATAAGACTTAAGAGATTTCTACTGGTGATAATTTCAGTAGAAATCAATTGCATGATATGGTCATCAAAAATGTAAACAGGTATCCTTAGAAAAAGCAAAGCCTCTATATGAGGGTAGTAAGGACCTTAACTCTAAATTATTGAGAATGTACCTGGAATTTTGCATTTTAAGAAGGCTTGGCTAACTCGAATACTTTTAAGTTGTGCTTATTTTTGTGAGCTGTCTCATGATACATTGACTTAGTTGACAGAACTACTATCTCTACTTTCTCTCTCCCTCAGCCCTAGGGTAGTTTTCATTTCTTTCTTTCCCTGCTTCCCTGGTGGCTCAGATGGTAAAAAAATCTGCCTGCAATGTGGGAGACCCAGGTTCAATCCCTGGGTCAGGAAGATCCCCCGGGGAAGGAAATGACAATCCACTCCAGTATTCTTGTTTGGAGAATTCAATGAATTGAGGAACCTGGCAGGCTACAGTCCACGGGGTCTCAAAGAGTTAGACTCAACCTTGCCCCTACTTTATCGATCCTCTAGGGGTTGGAACAAAGGTCACCTTTTCTGCAAAAGCACTTTGCCACAATAGGTGTGACAAGACTCCACATTTTTTGAGAGCATAAAATACATTTCAAAGTCTGTCAATATTGCATTTAATAAATTGTGTTACAGTTAGAGGTAATATGGCATAATTGTTAAGAACACAGAAAGTGAAAGTGAAAGTGAAAGTCGTGCAGTAGATTTCAACTCCTTGCAACCCCAAAGACAGAATTCCATGGAATTCTCCAGACCAGAATACTGGAGTTGTAGCCTTTCCCTTCCCCAAGGGATCTTCCCAACCCAGGGACTGAACCCAGATCTCCTGCATTGCTGCTGCTGCTAAGTCACTTCAGTCGTGTCCGACTCTGTGAGACCCCATAGACAGCAGCCCACCAGGCTCCCCTGTCCCTGGGATTCTCCAGGCAGGAACACTGGAGTGGGTTGCCATTTCTTTCTCCAATGCATGAAAGTGAAAAGTGAAAGTGAAGTCGCTCAGTTGTGTCCAACTCTTCTATACTACATGGACTGCAGTCTACCAGGCTCCTCCATCCATGGGATTTCCCAAACAAGAGTACTGGAGTGGGTTGCAATTGCTTTCTCCGCTCCTGCATTGCAGGCAGATTCTTTACCAGCTGAGCCACTAGGGAAGCCCAAGAACAGTAGCCTATCCCTTCTCCAGAGGATCTTCCTGACCCAGGAATCAAACCAGGGTCTCCTGTATTGCAGATGGATTCTTTCGCAACTGAGCTACCATCTGGAACCAAACAAACTTGGGAAGCTATACAGTTAGTTATATATATACAATTCTATATGCTTAGTTTCTTCTTCAATAAAAATCCCATAATGTTACCTATCTCTTAAGCTTCAGCAGATATATAAGTTATATAATGTAACATAAGATTTGCTCCTAGCTCAGTGGAAAACTACCTGCCTGCCAACACAGGAAACATGGGTTCCATCCGTGAGTCCAGAAGATCTTCTGGAGGAGGAAATAACAACCCACTCCAGTATTCTTGTTGGAAAAACCCCATGGCCAGAGGAACCTGGTGAGCTACAGTCCATGGGGTCACAAAGATTTGGGCACAACTCAGTGACTGAACACACATGCACAAATGTGTGTCTGTATATATAATGTACTTAAAACTGGGCACATACTAACATATATAAACTTGCTTCCTTTATCACTATGTGTTTGCATATCTATTTCCTAATTGAATGCTAGCTAGGAATGACCATCTGGTACATTGTATATGCAAATTCAGCTTGATGTAATTGAAATAAGTCTATATTGGACATAGCAGACCTGGGATTAAGCCAACTATCTACAATTCATAGTAAATATATAGTTGCTTAACTAGCTTGTTTTACTCTCTCAACATGCTACCTGACTTGTAATTTTCAAGACTACCCTTATTTTACATGGAACTTTTACAATTCTTAAAAGAGTTTTACAAATTTAAAAAAAAGGGTCTAGCACAGTCTCTGGCATATAAAAGGCTTTGAATAAAGGTTTGTTGAACCCCAAATATAAATACTCAAATGTGTTCGTTAAATACATCATATTTGATTTCTACACTTCATTTTGTAGCAGAAAAAGGCAAATCACAAGTAAACTCCAAGAACTTTTTCTTAAGAGAAAGTATATCTTTCATGAAGGGGACCTTCACTCACTTGGTTCAACCTCCCATATATATCTATATTTACCTCTCTCGTGTTACAGAATGGAAACTGACATTTCAGTGACCCAAATTATTGTATGATTCTTAACTATAAAGAAAATATTATATTCCACACAGAATATACTATTTACAATGCCAGAAAAGGAACACACACTTAAAAACCATTCTATAATCTCAATTTATAAAAACAAGAGTTAAAGTTCAGTTAATCAGAACTTATCATTAACCAATCTCTGATCTTTTCAGAAGTGTATTTAACTTGCAAATGTACATTTGTGACCATCCCAGACATAACAATGGTATACACTTTTTATTTATTCAAGTTATAGTTGACTTATATCATGTTAGTTTCAGGGATTCAGTAAAGCAATTTAGTTTGGCTACCTCTTAAACTTACTATTATCAATGTTTTCCCTGAGAACACCTCATGAGACACTTCGAAAACTGATGCATATATCTTATTTTTTAAATTTTAATATTCCAGAATTTTCTAATTAAAAAGCCTTATTAAATATTTTCAATAAAATACCAGTGTTATATTACAAAGCAAATACTTAATATACTATATTTAACCTTCTTTCGGTCATTGAAGATTGATGCTGTTTCCAGGTTTGCAATATTACAAATTATGCTTCTATGAATGCTTCTTTCCTTGGGTCTCTGACTAAGGCAATTGAATAGACATCTGCACATAGAACTACTAAGCACATTTTGTGAATATTTCTTAAAACACATGATAATGTTATTGCTCCCAAGAGCCATTAAGAAGAGTAAAAGATTAATTGATTCCTCACTACTCTTGAGCAAGGACATCTCTTTTTCAATTTGCTTACTCAGGGGCTTAAATTATGTCATTGTTTTAATTTCTATTTGTGTGATTACTAGAATATTTATTGGCTGCTTCTTTATATTCTTCTCATAACTTTCTGACCATATCCATTCTAGTATGCTATTGCTAATTGAGAATATAGTGGACTTAAATTGTTTTAATGATTGGAAGCCATTCAGAAAATTGAGTTCAGTATGAATTTCTGTACTTCTCACATTTAGCCAAATGTCTGTGTGTACATGCTTATGGACTTCCCAGATGAATCAGTGGTAAAGAATCCAGCTGCCAATGTAGGAGACATGGATTCAATCCCTGACTTGGGAACATCCCTTGGACAAGGAAATGGCAACCCACGCCAGTGCTCTTGCATGGAAAATCCCATGGACAGAGGAGTCTGGTGGGCTACAGTTGTGCGGCGTTGTGAGAGCCAGATGTGACTTAGTGAGGAGACCACCACCATCGTGTCTATGAACCTTAAGTGCTTGTGTGAGTGCCCTGATACCATACGGAACACATTGCGTGGGGCTGCAAGAGTCAGACATGACTTAGTCAGTGAGCCCACATGCATGTACGTGTTTATAAATTTATATGTGTTTAAAACTTTGTATTTATATATAAATATAATAGATGTATACATACACACATATGTATAGTTTTATTGTTGTTTTTTAGTCCTTAAATGCATTCAACAGTTTGTGACCCCATAGGCTCTAGCCTGCTGGGCTCCTTTGTCCATGGGATTTTCAGGCAAGAATACTGGAGTAGTTTGTCATTTCCTTTTTCAAGAGACCTTCCTGGCCCAGGGATCAAACCAAACCTATGTCTCCTGCACTGGCAGGAGGATTCTTTATCGCTGAGGCACCTGGGAAGGCCACATATGCATATACACAAATGCAAATATGTCAGTGTTCATGTGTGCTTAAAGAGATTGATTCAGAAAATACATACAGAGTATCACAGAGCAAGTGCTGATTAAGGTCCACTGACAGATTATAAAGAAGTAAGGCAGATTTTCTGGCTTTAGGGAAAAAAAAATAAAATAAACATAGACAGAAATTACTAACCTGCAATGCAATATCATAGGTCCTATAAGCTATGTATGTATGGACAACATTTTTCACATATTAAGAAACTGGTAAATTATTTTCATAATCTCTTTGAAATGAGGTTAGAGAATAGAATTGATAACATGCGCGCGCGCGCACACACACACACACACAACTGTCTAAAGAGAATCCTGATATTAGCTTTGAAGTTTGTCCTCACCTCATGACCAGCTGCACAATTTGAGGAAGGGTGAAGAATGAACATACAGGGATTTGTTAGAAAATTTGGGGATTTGTTAAACAGGAAGATTTTCAAGATGGCCATGACAACATCTAGCCAAATATGGGGCCTATCTGAATGTGGAAGCGTGTGAGATTATAGCACCTATATGTTCATGAAGCAGCCTGCCTCATCACTACCATCAATCCAATAGATCAAGTTCAACTCATTTACTTTATTAATAATTCACAAACCATCCACTGAGTCCTATCTGAAGTTCTTCCTTTTTAAAATCTGCCGTATTCTACCATCATCCGTTGCCTACACTTTTGCTATTTACCCAGAAGGATGATTGACAGTCACCATGAGTTCTGAATTTCCATGCTAGATGATGGCTTTTGCAATTTAACTGTCCAAATAGAGAGATCAGAGCAAGTGCTCACTGTTAGAAAGGAGTTGTTTTGGCAGGGATACTTGCCCACACGTTCTAAGACTTAATAGATAACCAAAATATATTGGTTGAATATGAGGTGGTTGATTACCCTCTGCATGCTAAGTTGCAAGATGATAAAGCTTTTGGACATTTATAGCTATAATCCGTAAAGATATAGTGAATGTCTTCAATGTGGTAGAAGAATGGAAAAGAGAAATGTACATATAATTTATTTAGAGAAATAATTAACTATACCATAATGGGCCTCAGACGGTAAAGAATCTGCCTGAAATGCAGAACACCCAGGTTCAGTCCCTGAGTTGGGAAAATTCCTGGAGAAGGAAATGGCAACCCACTCCAGCACTCTTGCCTGGAGAATTCCATAGACAGAGGAGCCTGACAAGCTACAGTCTATAGGGTCCTAAAGAGTAGGACAGGACTGAGCAACTAACATTTTCGTTTTCACTAACGGAGCTAAGAATAAATCAGAGTTTTCAAGCTCAGTCCTGAAGAAAAAATGATGCTGTTATTAGTAGGAAGAAGAAAGGCAACAGTACCTGGGTAGCAAATTATACAGATTCAGATTGGAATGATGCTGATGCTGAGGTCTTAGCTGGACACCATGAAGAGTTACACCAGAGTCTCTGCTGCTGCTGCTGCTAAGTCACATCAGTCGTGTCCGACTCTGCGTGACCCCAAAGACGGCGGCCCACCAGGCTCCCATCCCTGGGATTCTCCAGGCAGGAACACTGGAGTGTGTTGCCATTTCCTTTTCCAGTGCATGAAAGTTAAAAGTGAAAGTGAAGTCGCTCAGTCGTGTGCAACTCTTCGTGACCCCATGGACTGTAGCTTACAAGGCTTCTCCGTCCATGGGATTTCCCAGGCAAGAGTACTGGAGTGGGGTGCCATTGCTTTCTCCCGAAGAGTCTCTAGGCTTCATCAAACTGCAGTTTGGGAAATAGCTTTGAGCGAGAGATATAATTTTTGAATCTTCTTCAGACAATATCACTAATGATAAAAGCTGTTGCAGGCCCTAAAAGACAAGAGAAAAGTTTCTACAGGACCAATGATAAAGACATCCTAGGTGGTAAGAGAAGTAGAGAGAAATAGAGAAAGAAGGAAGGGATTGAAAAGAGAGAAGAGAGAGATTATATTTAAAGGAGCCTGAAGAGATGATCAGAAAACACCAGTAAACCATAATCTGATGATTTAAAAATCACTCTCAAATAAACAACTTATCCTTATACCTAAAGGAACTAGAAAAAGAAGAGGACGCAAAACCTCAAATTAGCACAAAGAAACAAATCACAAAGATCAAAACAGAATTAAACAAAATTTTATATTGAGGAACAACGTTTCTCTCACACTGCACAAAAGCTGGCAATGTAAAAATTGGAAACTCAAAGGTAATGTGGTCACTATGAAAAAAATGTACAATTAAAAATAGACCAATATAAGTCAGTAGAGATGTGCATAGTCTACAGCTTGCAAAATTGGATTTTTTTTTATTTTAATGCATGAGAAGCTTGCTCTTCATTTGGAAATATCTGATTAGTTATACCTTACCATTTCTTTGCTTATTCAAAGTTGTTTATAAAAGAATTTCCAAGTAGGATGCATGTATAATTAATTATAAAGTTAGAGAGTGTATTGAAAGCAGTACATTGAAATGTGGATTCTATCATCTTCTCTTACCCTGAAGTGTAGGTGTATATGTGTTTGACTGCATAATAGTAAAGGAGGCTGATATATAATAAAGTTTTTCTATACTGCTACTTTGAGAGAAAACTTTGATTGCACAGAAAGTCTGATTATATTTATATGTTTATAATATTTATAGAGGCCATCAACTCCATAAAGAATAGAACAATCTAGAAGGAGAACAGCGTCTCTGAAGTATTGACTACAAAATGATGTCCAAAATAAATTTCATGTAAGTGAAGTCTCTCAGTCGTGTCAGACTGTTTGCATTCCCACGGACTATAGCCTTCCAGGCTCCTCCGTGCATAGAATTTTCCTGGTGAGGATACTGGCCTGGGTTGCCATTTCCTTCTCCAGAGGATCTTCCCAACCCAGGAATTGATTCCCAGTCTCCTGGGCTGCAGGCAGGCTCTTTGCCATCTAAGACACCCTGGAAGCCTAATTTCGTATGGCCAGTGTTAATTGGGGACTCTAGGAAGATTGGTTAGATCAAAAGGGATTTCATTTTCCTGAATCTCAGTGTGACTTATTATTCTTCTCAATTTTTACTGAAAATCAATTTTGTGTGATATGCTGAAACAATTTCTGTATATGTGTTGTGTAAGTCCAGTGTCTTGGTTACCACAGGCTATGAGAATCACAGGACAGACTAAAGACAGCACTGGAAATCCAAGCTTTAAGTTCATTGCTTTACTCAGTGTTTGGCCCTTAGGGTAGCCACATAAACTGTGAGTACTAATATTATCAGAATATTGCATTCCTACTACAGCATATACGTACACCACAAGTCATTGCCAGAAAGGAACTGTCATCGTGTTCCCTTGCCTATCTAAAGATTTCTTAAGCTGCTAATATTCAATAGTTGGCAGGCTTACACATAGTGTCAATAAACACGTTCTGCACATCACTGCTAGCTAGTCATTGACATTGATGGTTTTCTTACCACATTCTTTAAACCAAAACGTCTCCTTTCTAAAGTATCCTAAATCTTTCCAGAACATTTTGACTATGTTTAGAATTTTACTTTGCATATAAGAGGAACCCAATGATAGAAGTTTTGTATTGAAATATTGATATCATTTAATCAACTATTTCTGAATATCCCCTTGAACCTTATTGAATATATTGTATAGTAGTTGTCCTTAGTGTAAAATATTTATGCCATTCTTTTTTTTTTTTTTTCAAAAAGCATTATTTTCTTGAAAACAAATGCTTAGATTTTAGATAGAGACCAACAGGTCAAATTCTGGCATTACCTGTTATTTAGTGTGTTGACATTGATAAGCACTGGTTCTCAGCACATCTTTCGATGATAAAATAGCTCATTTCTGAAGGAGAAATTGTGGTGAATACATATGTTGAAGGAGATAATTTGTGTAATTCACCTATTACAGTATCTGATAATATAGTATACACTCAGTAAATTAGCTATAAAATTAGACACAACCTTTCAGTCACTATTATCACTCTACCAAAGTCTATGCATATAAATGGCATCTTCCTAAACATTACTGAGTTGAAAGTAACTGCAACAGGAAGAGAAAAGTTACAAAAGAAAAACAGGGTATGATCTGGGGTGATAGCAATAGGGTTCATTTGTTGACATCTTGTGCTATTGAGATCCCCTGCATCTTTGACAAGTGAAAGACAAGACTAAAGAAGGGATCTGCTGCCATCCACAATCTGTTCAGAGAAGATATAGATTTTCCCTATTTCAAATTTCCAGAGGACAAAAATCGGAGCCTGGAGATAAAGGGGATTGGTTTGCCAATCACAGAACCTGTAGAGCACAACAGTGAGTATGTGAAACAGACAAAAAGTCAGAAAAGGAACTCAGGCAAAAAGAAGCAATTCACTTATTGGGTGTGTTTCCTGCAAAGTCATCACTACTTACATTGAAATTGATTATTGTTAACTTAATTATTTTAGGACATAATCGCTGTCGCTTCTGCCTAATTTTGACTGGGTCATTTTGTCCAAAAATAAGTTTTAACAACTATACATCAGGAGGTGGAAAGAAAGATGAATGCACATTAACACCTTTGTAAAGGATTCAAATTTTTAATATTTAAGAAGTTGAAAAGATGCCTCAAGACTGTGAAAGTCATGTAAATCTTCAAACTTTTATGGAAATTACACATATGTAAATATCAGTTAGTGGCCTTCCTTGTGTGTCTATGTGAATTGGAGGGTTGTGAGGTAGAAGACGAAAATAAGAATTTTATAGCTTTAATCTGTTGGAGAAATATCAGACTGCTTTATAGATTATTCTGATTTTAAATTTAAAACACAAATCTCAAATGGATAAATGATGTTACAAATACAGTAATGTACTGTATTTCCAAACTGTTTCTTTAAAATATTTTATGATGACCATTTCTAAACATTATCTTTTCTTTATGCTACAACAATTTTGTTTTTAGGTCTGTCCATATGTAACCTCATATCAATTCCATTTTCAAAATAAACAAATAATTTCTTGTCACAAAATCTAGTAAACTACTTGTACCTAATATATTCTACCATTCATATTCTTAATCTTTCCTCATATTCCAACAGTAATGTTAGTTGCTCAGTTGTGTCTGACTCTTTACAATCTGACTCAGCAAACCAGGCTCCTCTGTCCATGGAATTCTCCAGGCAAGAAAAATGGAGTGGGTAGCCATGCCCTTCTACAAGGCATCTTCCTAGCCCAGGGATCAAACTTCAACCTCTCACATTGTAGGTAGATTCTTTACCATCTAAGCTACCAGGAAATCCCAAAATATATGCATATACAGTTTTCAATAGCACATACACTATTTGCAGCTCCATGGACTGCAACCTGCCAGGTTCCTTTGTCCATGGGATTCTCCAGGCAAGAATACTGGAGTGGGTAGCCATGCCCTTCTACAAGGCATCTTCCTAGCCCAGGGATCAAACTTCAACCTCTCACATTGTAGGTAGATTCTTTACCATCTAAGCTACCAGGAAATCCCAAAATATATGCATATACAATTTTCAATAGCACATACACTATTTGCAGCTCCATGGACTGCAACCTGCCAGGTTCCTTTGTCCATGGGATTCTCCAGGCAAGAATACTGGAGTGGAGTGCCATTTTCTTCTCTAGAGGATCATCCCAACCCAGGAACTGAACCCAGGTCTCCAGAATTGCAGGCAGATTCTTTACTGACTGAGCTACAAGGGAAGTCCCTCACAACAGTAGGTCTGTTCTTATTTAATGTTAACTACTTTGCTTTTGCTCCTAATCCAAGATGTTAGATATTACCCTTCAATTAGCACTTTTAATATTAAAATCCATCAACAAGTCCATAACACATTCTGAATCTGACTGAATTGCCTTTCGGTGTCTTCACAAGTCCAAGCTACCATTCTCTCTCGCCAGGACTCCAACAATAGGCTCCTAAGGTATCTCTTATTCCTCACAAGGAAGACAGAATGACTATTACATCAAAGTCAAATCCTCATATTCTGGCAAACGAACATGTCCTTGACCTGTTGTCTTCTTCAAATGCATGAAAACTAAAGGAAGACCTAAATATTCAACTTACATGATTCCTTTAATTAGCACTCCTTCTAAAGGAAGAGGTTGATAGGAAAGAATAACTTAATTGTATAGTAACCTAATGTTTTATATATCCACTTTATTTTTTATAAATATGAAAGGATATTCAAGAATTAAGAAGAATTTGAGGGAAACTAAACTCAGGTCTAAGATGAAACCTTAGTCATCTTTAAAATGAATATATAACATTTTCGGATAGAGTATACTTGAAAAAAAAAAAAAAAAGAAAAACAGGAGTTAATAGAATGACCATATAAGAAGCCCATTGATCATCCAGAACAAAAAGCCTGAGAAACTGAACACTCTAGAAGTGACCACAAAAATGATTGATAAAGACCATATCAGTATAAAAATGGATAAGTCATACATGAAATAATAAAGCAATTTTAGAGATAAATAGAATAAATAAAAATTTTCCATGATGCAAGAAAAATATAAATCTTCATGTTGAAATACTTTAATACTTCATTAAATTCTAAATGAAAACCATTCAATTCTAAAGGAAAACAATCCACTTACAATGGCCTCAAAAATAAAATACTAATAATAAAATACCTAAGGAAGTAACAATCAGTTCAGTTCAGTTGCTCAGTCGTGTCCAACTCTTCACGACCCCATGAAGGGCAGCATGCCAGGCCTCCCTGTCCATCACCAGCTCACAGAGTCCACACAAACCCATGTCCATTGAGTCCGTGACACCATCCAACCATCTCATTTTCTGTCATCCTCTTCTCCTCCTGCCCTCAATCTTTCCCAGCATCATAGTCTTTTCAAATGAGTCAGCTCTTTGCATCAGGTGGCCAAANTCATACCTGAATGGTCTAGTGGTTTTCCCTACTTTCTTCAGTTTAAGTCTGAATTTGGCAATAAGGAGTTCATGATCTGAGCCACAGTCAGCTCCTGGTCTTGTTTTTGCTGACTGTATAGAGCTTCTTCATCTTTGGCTGCAAAGAATATAATCAATCTGATTTTGATACTGACCATCTGACGATATCCATGTGTAGAGTCTTCTCTTGTGTTGTTGGAAGAGAGTGTTTGCTCTGATCAGTGCATTCTCTTGGCAAAACTCTATTAGCCTTTACCCTTCTTCATTCTGTATTCCAAGGCCAAATTTGCATATTACTCCAGGTATTTCTTGACTTTCCAATTTTGCATTCCATTCCCCTATAATGAAAAGGACATCTTTTTTTGGTGTTAGTTCTAGAAGGTCTTGTAGGTCTTCATACAACCATTCAACTTCAGCTTCTTCAGAGTTACTGGTCGGGGCATAGACTTGGATTACCATGAAACTGAATGGTTTGCCTTGGAAACAAACAGAGATCATTCTGTCATTTTTGAGATTGCATCCAAGTACTGCATTTTGGAAACTTTCACTAACAATGATGGCTACTCGATTTTTTTCTAAGGTATTCCTGCCCACAGCAGTAGATATAATGGTCATCTGAGTTAAATTCACCCATTCCAGTCCATCTTAGTTTGCTGATTCCTAGAATGTTGATATTAACTCTTGACATCTCCTGTTTGAGTACTTCCAATTTGCCTTGATTCATAGACCTCACATTCCAGGTTCCTATGCAATATTGCTCTTTACAGCATTGGACATAGCTTCTATCACTAGTCACATCCACAACTGGGTGTTGTTTTTGCTTTGGCTCCATCCCTTCATTCTTTCTGGAGTTATTTCTCCACTGATCTCCAGTAGCATATTGGGCACATACCAACCTTGAGAATTCATCTTTCATTGTCCTATCAATTCAGCATCCTATCATACTGTTTATGGGGTTCTTAAGGCAATAATACTGAAGTGGTTTGTCATTCCCTTCTCTGTCCACTGGAGAAGGGAATGTCAATCCACTTCAGTACTCATAACACTAAGTTACTGATGAAAGAAACTGAAGTCCAAACAAACAGATAGAAAGGTATACCATGCTCATTGATCAGAAGAATATTATTAAAATGACCATACAAGAAAGGCAATCTATGGATTCAATTCAATCTCTATCAAAATACCAGTGGCATTTTTTACGAGGCTAGAGCAAATAGTTTTAAAATGTTTATGAAAACACAAAAGTCCCTGAATAATCAGAACAATCTTGAGATAGAACAGAGCTCGAGGTTTCATGTACTCTGATTTCAAACTATATAATACAAACTAGAATAGTCAAAACAGTACGATACTGGCACAGAAACAGACACACAGATCAGTGGAACACTACAGAGAACCCAGATATGAACCAACCACCTGTGGTCAGACCTGCCTGCATGCTCAGTTGTGTCTGCTCTTGGCAACACCATTGATTGTAACCTGCCAGGCCCTTCTGTCCAAGGGATTCACCAAGCAGGAATACTGGAGTAGTTACTATTTCCTTCTTCAGGGGATCTTCCTTAACCCAGGAATTGAATGTGTGTCTCTTATCTCCTGCATTGGCAAGCAGATTCTTTATTAACTGTGAGCTCTGATCAAAGAGGCAAGAATATACAATGGAGAGAAAAGACAGCCTCTTTAATAAATGGTTCTTTTGCATGTAGCTATTCAGTTTTCCTGATACCAAACTGGACTACTCTCTTGCTGCAAGCACAAAAATAAATTCAAAATGGATTAAAGACTTAAGTGTAATACCTGAAATTTAAAAACTTCTTAGAAGAAAGCAGGCAATATACTCTTTGACATTGGTCTTATCAATTCTTTTTTTTTTTTTTTGGATATATCTTCTCAGACAAGGAAAGTGAAGTGAAAGCTGCTTAGTCATGTCCAACTCTTTGTGACTCACAGACCATACAGTCCAAGGAATTCTCCAGGCCAGAATACTGGAGTGGGTAGCCTTTCCCTTCTCCAGGGTATCTTCCCTACCTAGGGATCAAACTCAAGTCTTCCACATAGCAGGCAGATTCTTTACCAGTTGAGCCACAAACCAAATCAAAAATAAATCAATGGCACCACATCAAATTAAAAAAAGCTTCTGGGCAATGAAGGAAACTATTAACCAAACAAAAAAGCCAGCTACTTAATGGAAAATATTGACAAATAATAGACCTGATAAGGGATTAATATCCAAAATATACAAAGAACTCACACAAATTAACATCAAAAAAAATTTAAAAATGAGCAGAGGACATGAATAGACTTTTTTTTCCAACGAAGATAGTCAGATGGCTAACAGGCATGTGATAAAATGTTCATATCACTAACCACGAGATAAATGCAAATTAATCACAATGAGATTTACCTCATGCTTGTCAGAGTGGCTACGAAAAAGAAAATAAATGTTAGTGAGGATTTGGAGAAAAGGAAATACTCATGCACTGTTGATGGGAATGTAACTCGGTTAAGCCACTATGGAAAACAGTATGCATGTTCCTCACAAAATTAAAATTAGACTACCATACAAATTCAGCAATTCCACTCATAGATATTTTTCCAAAGAAACAAACACACTAATTAGGAAAGATACATACACCCCTATATTCCTTGCAATATTATTTATATATAATACCCAAGATATGAAGGAAACCTAGTTGGCCATTAATAAATGAACAACTAAGATGTGATACCCGCAACCCACAAACCCAACTAAGTATTAATTAACCATAAAACAAGCATGAAATTTTGCCATTTGTGGTAACATGGATCAACTTGGTATTATGCTAAGCGAAATAAGTCAGGCAGAGAAAGACAAATACTGTATGATTTCACTTATATGTGGGATCTAAAAACTGAAGCAAATAATCAAACAAAAGACATATGTTTACATACAGAGACTAAACAAGTAGCTGCCAGAATGGAGAGGGGTGGGAGAACTAGAGAAATGAAGGAGGGAGATTAAGAGGTACAAACTTCCAAGTGCAAAACAAATGAACCACAGGGATGAAATGTATAGTATGGGGAATGTAGTCAAAAAAATTTAATATCTTTGTATGGTGACAGTTGGTAAATAGACTTATATTAATCATTTTGAAAGTTATGGAAATATTGAACCACTCTCTTGTGTACCAGGGACTACTAGTGTTATAGGTCAATTATACTTCAAGATAAACCAACCCACAAAAAACAGGTCAGATTTGTAGTTACTAGAGATGGAGGTGGGAGACGAGGCAATTGGATGAAGGAAGGTATTCAAGAAGTGCAAACTTTCAGTTATAATATAAATAAATACAGAGATGCTCTATGGCACAAATATAATACTGTTGCACTGTTATATAGGAAAGTTAAGAGAGCAAATCCTAAGAGTTCACATCACAAAGAAAAAGATGTTTCTTCCAGTTCTTTAATTTTGTAGCAATGTGAGATAATGGATATTCAGTAACCCACTGTGGTAATCACTGCAAGATGTGTGTCAGTCAAATCACTGTCATACAACTTCAGCTTATGCGGTGCCATATGCAAATTATATCTCAATAAAACTGGAAGAAAAATTCTAATGGAAAACAATTTTCAAAGATAGGAAAATTTATGGTGAAATTTCAAAATTCCAAACTGAAGAGAAAATTCTAAAGATTTCCAGATAGAAAAGGACAATAAGGTTGATTATCTATTAATGACTGAAAATATAACTGGAATTAGATTCTTCACCAGAAACAAATATCAATAACCAGTAGAGCCTATTTGAAACATATGTTTGAATCTAGCATTCCATAGCTGGCCATATTTTCACTGATAATAACAAGATAAATATATTTGAATGTGAGAAAGTGAAAAAAATTTATCCACACCTGTATATTTTAAGATCATACTATAAATAATGAAAAAAAGAATGACAAATAAATAAATAGACAAAAGAAAGACACTGACCAAGAAATCAAGAAATACTGGTTACAGAGTAGAGGCAAAGTAAACATTTAGTCGAGTTTCCCCAATTTTAAGACTAAACTTGGGACTCCTTGTATCACTTAAATGAGATTCCTCAAGGTAGGTGCCTAGCCACCTGAATATTTAGTAAACTTCCATTAGTTTATTCGGGCTTCCTTAGTAGCTCAGCTGGTAAAGAATCCACCTGTAGTCTAGGAGACCCCAGTTTGATTCCTGGGTTGGCAATATCCCCTGGGGAAGGGATTTGGCTACCCACTCCAATATTCTTGGACTTCCCTGATGGCTCAGCTGGTAAAGAATCCTCCTGCAATGCGGGAAACGTGTGTTCAATCCCTTGATGGGAAGATCCCTGGGTTAGGAAGATCCCCTGGAGAAGGGAATGGCTACCCACTCCATGGACTGCATAGTCCATGGGCTGCAAAGAGTCAGTCACAACTGAGCGACTTTCACTCACTCATTAGTTTATTATGATTAGACAAATTTCATAAATTACTATTAGACCTTGACATTTGGAAGATGGTTCTTTGAGAAACAATTTCAAAGATACAAGATTTCACAAATGGACTGAAATTAAAGATTTGTCCTTTTAATATATATACAAAGCATAGAAAAACTGGATACTAAATCAACGTAAATGCAAGTAACTTATACACAAAAATAATAATATAACTAACAAAATTGGAGGGGCAAGATGAAAGGTGGATTAATATGTGAATTCTTTACAAAGAGCAAGACATAAACAAATACAATCTAGATTTGGGAAATCGAGGAAATTTAATTTTTTTAAGATATAAAGCACTGACTAGCTTTATGTAAAGGAGGAAATAGGTGGTTTAAGTATGTTAAGTCCCTTATCTCTTAGCAGTGGGGAGAGGACAGGTAAATGTTTTCAGTTGTTAATATAAACTATATAATAATATCCATTTACTAGAAAAATTAAAGATAGGGAAGTCTCTGGGGAGTGGGACTTGGAGGAAGAGATTTTCTTCTTAAACATTTTGAGCTATTGGAATTTTTTAACCGTGAAAATATCTATAAATTTTCCACTAACAACAACTAAAATATTCATTAAAATTAACATTGGAAGCAAAAAGGGGTAATACTCATATTGATGAAATATGCATTTACTTTTAATTTTCTCTTCTCCTACTTCACTGTTTCTATATATTCTTCAATTAGGACATAGTATTTTATAATTAAAAAATAATTTTTCAATTGTCTTTTTAATCATTACCATGACTTTAAAAACATAATGTTGTTTTAGACATACTCCATGAACACAGTACTTGGCTGCTATATGCATGATAAATCTGTTACAGTAATGAATAATTTCATAAATACTCTACATTTAAGTACAAACATAAAATAAAATGCATTAAACAATTTTCTTTCAAATTTTCAACAAAAATATTTCACAGCTTAAAGTCAACTAAGAACAAAGCATGCCACAATTATAAAAATAAATTAAAAATGGGAACTCAGGTACACTTATATCTGATTTATGTCAATGTATGGCAAAATGAGTACAGTATTGTAAAGCAAAACAAACTAAAAAATAAAAATTAAAAAATAAATAAATAAATAAAAATAAAAATTCTTTAAGAGGATATAAAATATATACTTTTGATGAAAAATTAAATATGTCAATTCTCAGTTAAACACTTTAAAAACTTTATACAACTGCAACCAAAGTTTGAATGGAACTTTTTTTTAATTTATGATGATGTCAATTTCATTTTGATTGATTCACTGGAGGTGCCAAGACAGTTTTGAAAAATATGTCATATTGACCTATAAACAAATACATTTTGAGTGTAAATTTTAAATATAGTTTATACATAAGTAAATGACTCAATGTAGCCAATAGCAATGTGAGAAATATATATATAAAATATAGAAATTAACTATATAGCCAGTTGCCATTGAAAATTAGAAAGTCACAAAGGTCATTCAATTAATTAAAAGGGTCAGTTGTCTAACCACTTGGGAAAATCAAAAATCCTGATTCGAATCTGATATATATCAACAACTATTTCTAGGAGTAAATACTTAAAATCAGAGTGCTGATTTAGATCTCTTTTCATGAGAACACAGTAGATCAGTACAAAACTGATCTGTGCATGACAAATTTGTTAAATAAATATACAATTCTACAAAAAATTGAACACATTAAAATGCTGATAAAATACAGTTAAATATCCATAAAAATTTGAATGTGGGAGGAATTTTTAAACATGACTCAAGATTGAGAAACAATAAAATATGTGTTCATAGATGAAAAGAAATACTAAAGTGAATAGATCAGATAAGCAAGCCAGAAAATGCCAGGAGCTGAGATCAAAGATGTTTACTGAATATTTGGATTGAAGTACCTAAGTGGAAATAGTGGTGTGTTTGTAGATCATTAGTCTACAAACTAAAGCTTACAAGACAAGTTAAGACCTCCACATATTTTTGCATGGTGTGTAGACTAATATTTATTTTATATTTTTAAATGGTTAAGAAAAATCAAATAAAGAATATTTAGTGAAATGAGACAGTAAAAAATTCTAATATCATCTTTCATAAATAATGATTTATTGAAACACAGTCATGCCCACTTGATTACAGTCCTTGGCTGCATTCCGCTTAGAATAGAATAGAGCAGTTTTGACAAAGACCATATGGCCCAGAAAGCTGAAAATATTTACTATCTGGCCCATTTCAAAAATAAATTTGGCCTACACCTAATGTAGATATGTCTTCTGTGGGTTTTGCAGTCCATATCATATTCCATCAATTTGATAAGCAAAGTGTGACTCATTTGAGTATCTAAATAATACTTTAAACTTTATATGAATTTTGGATATACATCTTTTGTGATGAAAATACCAGTTTGCTTTGAGAACTGTGCAATATACAAGGATAACTATATTTGCTTATCAGAAAAATATGTACATGTAGAACACCACTGTACATGCCTTTGAGATACATAACCACATTTGCCACTTTGGAGGTTACTCTGAATTTCAGAGAACAAGCTTTATTTTCCATTTTAATTAAGCTAAACATTTAATTACGTTTCCAGTATTCTGTCAGCAGAACCAAATCTATAAATGTAGAGTGAAAAATTATGAGAGCTGGTCTTTAATACCCCATCACAAACAGAGCATGTTATGGGCAATCTGTTCTTTGAGGCTACATAACAACCATGCTTCCCATGAATGTTAATTTCACTAAAGCATTCAACTACAGCTCAGAACTTTTCATTTTTAGCCAATATCAGTTAAAATGAAAAATCTTGAAAGTATATCATATTTATAATAATATCTTACCTATCATGGTTTTAATTTCCACCCCAAGATAATTCAATAAGTAAATGGATAGGACTTATCAAATATAAAGTCTGCTGCCAAGCAAATAATGCTCTGCTCAATTTCACAGCAATAAAATTATATAAACATTTAAATTTTTATTGTATTTTCAGTAGTCAATATGTCTAGAGCAATTTGCTAGGTGCTATGGAAAATAAATGATATCTGTCTACAATTTACTTATAATACATTAAATGAAGACTTGCAAGTGTAAAAAAAGAAATAAAAAACTCACATCCAATGAGAGATGTTATTATAGAGAAGTAAATGTCACAGAATATTTTTCTGTCATAAGCTATCCTGGAGGACTATACTTCAGTATTTTATATGGATTCCAGAATTTCTCCCTTCATTTGCATACAAAGAAATCTGATTCTGTAATCAACCAAGAACAAGTCAATTTCTCAGGAAAAAACTGCCATTAACGAAGTTCATAAGACTGATGTGTGAAATGAGATGGGTTCATCTATAAAGAAAACCATCACTGCTTAAGACCCAAATAGCAAGTCCTTACATGAATGTATCCTCTCTCTCTTGAGAAATGAAAAAGTCAAATTATAATGTAATGATGGCTTTGTGAGACCAGAAGAAGGAAAAGAAATTAATAATATCACTCAAATACTTAATGGCATCCAATTAGATAAATTGATCTTTATTCAAAATATGGCAACACCTGGCCAGACCCCTTTATAAATGGATAATGTTGATATTTGCTCCTTAGTCTTTCTTTCTGTGGCTTTTAATAGCCCATTTTCAAAGTTGCATTATTTATTTTTTTTAATTTAATGAATTATTATAGTTATATTTACATTTTGTTGGGTTAAGAATTGTTCTATCCTCTTCTTGGGTGATGTGTCACAGAACTCTTAGATACTTACATAAATGTAAGTATATAACATACTTACATGAATAATTGAACAGATTGTATCCTCCATTTAACCACATATGTTGGAAACATATACACACCAAAAAGAGTATTATAGACCTAAACAATAATCACCTTATACCCTAAATCTAGCCTTCCCCCTGTATGCTCCTGTTTTAATGAAAGATACCATTCTTGATCTAGTCACGCATTTTAAGGATTCAGGAACCACCTTTGTGTTTCTTCCTCATCTCACCCACTTCCTGGCTTCCCTAAAAGCTCAGTTGGTAAAGAATCTGCCTGCAGTGTAGGAGACTGCAGTTCAATTCCTGGGTTGGGAAAATCAGCTGGAGAAGGGATAAGCTATACACTCCAGTATTCTTGGGCTTCCCTTGTGGCTCACCTGGTAAAGAATCCACCCAAAGTATGGGAGACCTGGGTTCCATCCCTGGGTTGGGAAGATCCCCTGGAGAAGGGAAAGGCTACCCACTCCAGTATTCTGGCCTGGAGAATTCCACGGACTGTATAATCCATGGGGTCACAAAGAGTCGGACACAACTGGCTGACTTTCATTTTTACTTTTTTTCACCCCCTCCAAACATCAAGTGTATCCTTATACACTAGCATTTTTCCTCACAGATATCATTTCTATTCCATTCACTGCCTTCTATTTCAACAGAGATCTTTCTTGTCCTATTTACCATTATCTCTCTTCTAAATTACAGAAATGCTTTCTTTTTTTTTTTAATACTGGTAAGATTTAATTTGGCTGAACAAATTATTTTTAAATTTCTTATTTTTTTCATATTCAGTTCAATTTATTTTTTTTTTTACTTGAAAAGACTTTATTACAGAATTATTTTTGAAGTATGTGGGAAATGATTTCTTAACTGGCTTCTGTATACTGACTGTAATCCCCTTCAAACCATGAGTTATTTTCAAATATAAGCCTGATATTTGTTTTCACCTCATTAACATCCTTTGACTGATTTTACTGTTTCTAGAATGAAGAGGAAAGTCCTTATCTTGACATTTAAGATAAAGCATAATTATTTAGTTATTATTTAAGAATCAAAAATGTGCTTAGGACAGTGAAAATAAATATTTATAATTTTTTCATAAACATTAAAATCTGTCTCAGTGATGTACCTTCTTAAAAGAGGATCTGTCCATCTAGTCAAAGCTGTTTTTTTTCCAGTAGTCATGTATGATGTGAGAATTGGACTGTGAAGAAAGCTGAGAGCTAAAGAATTGATGCTTTTGAACTGTGGTGTTGGAGAAGACTCTTGAGAGTCCCTTGAACTGCAAGGAGATCCAACCAGTCCATCCTAAATGGGATCAGCCCTGGGTGCTCATTGGAAGGACTGATGGTGAAGCTAAAACTCCAATACTTTGACCACCTGATGGGAAGAACTGACTCTCTGGAAACAATCCTTATGTTGGGAAAGACTGAAGGTAGGAGCAGGGGATGACAGAGGAGGAGGCAGTAGGATGCCATCACCAACTCCATGGACATGAGTTGTGCAAGCTTTGGGAGTTGATGATAGACAGGGAAGCCTGGCATGGTGCAGTCCAGGGGTCACAGAGTCGGAGATGACTGAACGACTGTACTGAACTGATAACTACCCTGATGAAGTGAAAAAGTGAAAAGTGAGTGTTAATTACTCAGTCCTATCTGACTCTTTGCAACCCCCATAGAACTGTACCCTGCGGGCTCCTCAATTCATGGAATTGTCCAGGCAAGGGTAATGCCATGGCTAGCCATTCCCTTCTCCAAGGGATCTTTCAGACCCAGGGTTCAAACCTGGTTCTCCCGCATTGCAGGCAGATTCTTTACCACCTGAGCCCCCAGGGAAACCCTTAGTTCTAAATAATGGAATCCAAAAATACTTTGAAGAAAAGTTGACATAGGAAGTATAAGGAAAATATTGCTATGAAAAGCAGTAGGGGAGGATATTCTAGTCTAAGCAGGGAAACATATCAAAAGTACAGTTAGCATAGGTAAATGTTTTGTTTCAACTAGGAGGGATCAAAATTGGGCAGGACAACAGAAGAGTCACATTTGTAAGTTCTTATCCTAATCATTTTCATGCTTGTCACCAAAGCGGTCCTCCTTGAAGCTAATTATTTTTGTTGCTTTGTAATGATATAATAAAATCCCTCTGTAGTGTCGATTTAGATCTCAGAATAATGGGCAAAGTAAAAAGAATTTACTTCATTCTTTTACTTGGAGGACTCATCAAGAGGCTTCCCAGGGAAATTAAAATCAATTCTAAACTTTTAATTTGTGTCTTCTCCTGTAAGAGCATCTGTAACAACTCTCAGAGTAGCATTAAAGTAGATAAAAATACTTGAGTAAATACTTAATTAAAGCAATGTCACAATGACAACTAAATATTTCTGCTAGTTGTAAGAAATATCTTACAGTCTTAAAAACATACATTAAGTGCTATATTAAGTACTTTATTTCTTGTCTATGTCACTGAAGCTACAACCCAAGAGAAAAATATCTGTGATTCCTTTGAAGTTTAAGAGTGTGTTTGAACACTTAACTGAAATTTCAATGTTTCTAGCACCATCCATGTTTGCAGAAAAAATTATTTGAAAAAGATTTTTAATGTTATACAGATTCCTTTTATCTAAGAAGGTAAGGCTTGCTTTTCTAAACAGATACAACGCAGATAAGAATTCATTCTCAATTACTTAGAAGTCTGGAGGTACCCCCTGGCAAATAAACCATTGATGTCCTAAGAAAAAAGTCTGGAGATAATGGAAATTTAAAATTAAGTCATTAGAACTGCTATTTAAAAACACTAACCATGAGACTCTTAAAAAATGTCAATTCTGATTTCAGATTGATTATATTCTTTATAGCCAAAGATGGAGAAGCTCTCCATACAGTCAGCAAAAACAAGAACAGGAGCTGTCTCTGGCTCAGATCATGAACTCTTTGCTGCCAAATTCAGACTTAAATTGAAGAAAGTAAGGGAAACCAGTAGACCGTTCAGGTATGACCTAAATCAAATCCTTTATGATTATACAGTATAAGAGACAAATAGATTCAACTGGTTAGATCTGATAGACAGAGTGCCTGAAGAAGGGACAGAGGTTTGTAACACCATGCTGCTGCTGCTGCAGAGTCACTTCAGTCGTGTCCGACTCTGCAACCCCATAGATGGCAGCCCACCAGGCTCCCCCATCCCTGGGATTCTCCAGGCAAGAACACTAGAGTGGGTTGCCATTTCCTTCTCCAATGCATGAAAGTGAAAAGTGAAAGTGAAATTGCTCGGCCATGACCAATTCTTAGCGACCCCATGGACTGCAGCCTACCAGGCTCCTCCATCCATGGGATTTTCCAGGCAAGAGTACTGGAGTGGGTTCCTAATGCCTTCTCCTGTAACACCATACAGGAGGAATAGATCAAAACTATCCCTGAGAAAAAGAAATGCACAAAGGCAAATTGGCTGTCTGAGGAGGTCTTACAAATAGCTGAGAAAAAAAGAGAAGTGAAAGGCAAAGGAGAAAAGGAAGGCTATACATATCTGAATGCAGAGTTCCAAAGAATAGCAAGAAGAGATAAGAAAGCCTTCCTCAGTGATCAATGCAAAAAAATAGAGGAAAAGAATAGAATGGGACAGATTGGACAATTCTTCAGAAAAATTAGAGATACCAAGGGAACATTTCATGCACAGATGGTCACAATAAAGGACAGTAGCAGTATGGACCTAACAGAAAGAAGAGATATTAAGAAGAGGTGGCAAGAATACACAGAAGAATATACAAGAAAGATCTTCATGATGCAGAGAAACATGATGGTATGATCACTCGCTTAGAGCCAGACATCTAGGGGTGGAGTTAGGTGGGCCTTAGGAAGCATACTATGAACAAGGCTAATGGAGGTGATGAAATTCCAGCTGAGCTATTTCAAATCCTAAAAGATGATGCTGTGAAAATGCTGCACTCAATATGCCAGCAAATTTGGAAAACTCAGCAGTTGGCCACAGGACTGGAAAAGGTCAATTTTCATTCCAATCACAAAGAAAGGCAATGCCAAGTAATATTCAAACCGCCTCACAACTGCATTCATCTCACATGTTAGAAAAGTAATGCTCAAAATTCTCCAAGTGAGGTTTCAACATTACATGAACCAAGAACTTCCAGATGGTCAAGCTGGGTTTATAAAAGCCAGTGGAACCAGAGATCAAAGGCCCACATCCCATGGATCATACAAAAAGAAAGAACATTCCAGAAAAACATCTACTTCTGCTTCATTGACTATGCTAAAGCCTGTGACTTTGTGGTTCACAACAAACTGTGGAAAATTCTTAAAGAGACCACCTGACCTGCCTCTTGAGAAACGTGTATACAGGCTAAGCAGCAACAGTTAGAATGGGACATGGAACAACAGGCTGGTTCCAAATTGGGAAAGGAGTAGGTCAAGGCTATATATTGTCACCCTGACTATTTAACTAATATGCAGAGTACATAACACAAAATGCCAGGCTGTATGAAACACAAGCTGGAATAAAGATTACCAGGAGAAATATCAATAACATCAGATATGCAGATGGCAACACTCCGATGGCACAAAGCAAAGAGGAACTAAAGATCCTCTTCATGAAAGTGAAAGAGGAGAGTGAAAAAGCTGGCTTAAATCTCAACATTCATAAAACAATGATCACGGCATCTGGCCTTGCCACTTCAAGACAAATAGATGGGGAAACAGTGGAAACAGTGACAGACTTTATTTTCTTGGGCTCCAAAGTCACTGCAGATGGTGACTGCAGCCATGAAATTAAAAGATGTTTACTGCTTGGAAGAAAATGAGAAACCTAGATAGCATATTTAAAAGCAGAAACAGGATTTTGTCAATATAGGTCTATATAGTCAATGCTATGGTTTTTCCAGTAGTCATGTATGGATGTGATACTTGGACTATAAAGAAATTTGAGGGCCAAAGAACTGATACTTTTGGACTGTGGTGTTGGAGAAGACTCTTGAGAGTCTCTTGGAATGTAGGGATATCCAACCAATCCATTCTACAGAAATTAGTCCTGAATATTCATTGGAAGGACTGATGCTGAAGCTGAACCTCCAATACTTTGGTCACCTGATGCAAAGAACTGACTCATTGGAAAAGACCCTGATGCTGGGAAAGATTGAAGGCAGGAGGAGAAGGGGAAGACAGAGGATGAAATGGTTGGATGGCATCACCAACTCGACCAACATGAGTTTGAGCAAGCCCCGGAAGTTGACGATGGACATGGAAGACTGCATGCTGCACTCCACGGGGTCGCAAAGAGTAGGACATGACCAAATGACTGAGCTGAACTGATCAAAGATCTACTATCAGTCAGTTGCACCTTCTCCTGTTTATGCTGTGTGATGTGTGTGTGTGTGTGTGTGTGTGTTTGGAAGTGGTTTATAAGGAGATGACACATTATTTTGGGGCAACAAAATCAATAACAACAAAAAGCTGAAAAATCACCATTGATCATCCTAGTGTCTGAACAATGTTGACATAATATTAGTTGTTTTGTTTTCATTCTTCAAAATGACCATTAATTCTCAATGCTGTTGATACTGTTCTCATAAAGATTGTTTATAAACTGAATGTTTTATATAATTAGAAAATAATTATTTGGAACTGCTTCTGTAATATTCAGAGTTTTTGTTCTTGTATATCACTTATCTGAATGAGTTGAACCTGAGCAAACTCCAGGAGACCGTAAATGACAGGGCAATCTGGTGTGCTATAGTCCATGGAGTAGAAAAGAGTCAGATATGACTTAGTGATTGACCAACAGCAATCCGAATGAAAGGGCTATAGATGCCAAATAGCTTTTGAAAATTTCTAAAAATTTTCTATGCCCATAACATCTTATAATGATACTAAAATGTATTAATATTTACTACTAGTCATTTGCATAAATAGATCTTAAAATGGATAACTTTAATAACTTGTCAAATTTCATATGCTGATCTTAACTTATGAGCATGTATATTACATATTATGAATTTACTGGTAAATTGTGAAATTATGATACTGTTACTATTTCAAAAGCAATCTATGTGGGTGCAGTTCAAATGCAGTAGGATAATTCACTAGAATCCCTGGTTCAGTATGGGGAATGCTCTTGCTGTACTGTATCTCACTGGGCTCCTTTCTTAAATGAGTCCACAGTGTTTCACAAGTTTGTAGTGTTTCACTACAGTGTTTCTGTAGTTCTAAAGACAATGTATATTAATGAGTTGGCAAGTTATGTATTGAAGCTTAATAGTAGGGCTTAAATATTAAATTGATAACCAACAAATTTAGAATGTCTTTAGATTCTTTTTTGTCCAGACATTAGGGATAAGAGTGATTATTTGTAATGCTTTTTGGTATCTGATTCTCTTTATTTATATATTTGTATTAGAATGTTTAATATCATCATGTGTTTATAGGTGCCATCCATATCAATAACAGTTAAGACTTCTAGTCATCATTTCCTCAAATTACCCAGATCTTACACAGTTATACAGATCTTACAAACAAACCTCAGGGTACAAAAGAGATATTTAAAATTTGCACCTATCAAATTATTTTTACATACCAAATCATAAAGGAATCAAAAATTCCTTTTGTAACTTCCTTATTATAACCATATTTTGAGACTAAAATTAGACTGCCACTTTGTTTTATGCAGCAGAGTATATTTTTGATGTGCTTTCCTCAAATGCTGTTAACAGTAAGGAAAGTTGTTTATGGTGTGATCCAAAACATTTTTAGATTATTTATTTAACTCAGTAGTCACCCTGCTGCTTCATGTACCATTTTAGAGAATATATTGCACTGTGGATGTACAAAAATATCAATGGCAGAATTCACAAATTTTTTTCTGATACTCTGAGAGAACTGGATGTTCTCTAAATATCCCATAGAGGCAGAACCCTACTGCACTTTCAAATTAATGAGGTCAGTCAAGTCCAGTTGTGAATATTCAATTGCATTTCACCATATTCACAAGGGAAGGCTCTCTGCAAGGTCTTACCTATAATTTTAGGATGCAAAGAAGAAAAACCCATAGTCTCTGAATCTACATAATCTACAATGTATTGGAGAAGAGAGAGAAACAGATGGTGGAGGTTTAATATTGGCAACGTGGTAAGTATTGCTATGATGGGGATAAAGTCAGGATGAGAACTCTCCCAGGAAATGGCATCAAATCCAGTCTGAGAGGAATCAGAAAATCATCTCTGAGAAGATACACTATGCTGACACTTGAAGGGTGGATGAGAGATGATGGGCATGAGACGGCCAGTCTTCCAAAGCAAACAGCTCAGTCTAAGTTTTCACTCCTGTAATAAGAAAGTAAAGACACAAATATTTGTTTGTGTAGTTTAAAAGTCAAAGCTAAGCATAAGAAAGGTTTAGCTGTCTTCTTATGGAGTCATTTTTCTCTAACACTAGACAAGATTAAAAATGTTATGGATGTAGATATGGAGAAGTAGTGGTGTGAATCCAGGCAGCTGGAACCTCAGTCTGAGTAAGCACCATTTAGAAAGATCACCAGTGCGCCAGGTAGAGGCTTGCAAGCATTCTATTATTTGCTTTCTAGCCAACTAAAGAAGTATTTGGTGACTGTAAACTATTCAACTATTGATCTTTCTGTCTGGAAAGAAACTTATCTGAGTTCTGATGTCTCCTTTTCATGTAGAGATTATTCCTCAATGACCCAGGAGGTACACATATTCTTCTAATGTAGAGGGAGGAATTCTAGACTTTGATAGAATTGGAGATAAGATGAAAAGAAGGAATGTGTTCTGTACGAAGAGCATCAACAAGAGTAAGCACAGAGTCGTGTAAACTGGGGACAGTAGAAGAATGGGCCAGAGTTATTGACGGAACTTCTAAGAATCTCTCAGAATGATAGATTTGCACTTCGTGTTGGTTACAAACTCTGGTTCAGAGATGGGGATAATGCATATTTATCCATGACATAATAGATGGTTTACCTGGATCAAGGTTCTTAGAGATCCCAAACTGATAAAAGGGTGATTCAAGATTTATTCTGTGCTCTGAACTAGAGAAATGAGCAAGAAACAGAACAGGTATATCTCACAGAAGACAGAGTAATTGGGCATACACCATCTGACAGAGGTACATGGTACAAACAACACTACTAAGTATCGAGAGCAAACAAGAAGCACATCTCAGAGTAGTGGGAGAGTGTATGAGTCAAAACAGAAGCCGGGTCAACAACTGAGGTTCTAGATATAGGACAAGATAGAAAGGTTAATATTGGGCCTACACATGTGGCAAAGGAAAATGAGGATTTAAAGTAAAATTAGGGTACTGCTTCATTGAATATCTCCAGTATTCATTGGAGACAATGAGTTTGCATTTCAACAACACAATGACAGTTTTACTAATCAATAGGTAGGTCTTTTGCCTATTTGGTGTGGCAAAAAGACAAGAGAGCAAAGGAGTTGGTAAAACTAAATGAAATTACAAGTGAATGAGGCCTTCACTCCATAAGGAGAGAGCACAGATAAGAAGGGAAGCTATTAAATAGGGAAGATGGAAATGAGGAGGCAAAAACTGGTAGAAGTATAAAGAGAAGATACTGAACTCTACCTATTTAACTGAGGTTTTCTGAAAACAGATTCTTTACTTCAAGTAAAACTCAACACTACTTATATTTACAGTCACTCATAATGCTGGGTTAAGACATTAAAAGATGTAGAGACAGATTTCCATTGTCCCATTTTAAGTGAACCTAGCTAGTACTGTACCCTGCCTTTGTTCCAGAAAGTATGTGCTAGTGTTATCTTTGACTTTTTCTAACTCTCTAGTCAGGGATACAGTCTGCATTAACTCATAAGCTCTACTGGTTTCTTGAATAAAAATTTCCCTCTGTAAACCAGGGCTCAGTGGCCAGTAGTTTGTAGTTTTCAGTTCATATTAGAATTGCCTACTGGAAAGTGAAAGTGAAAATGAAGAGCGAGTGAGAGTGTTAGATAGTCATGTCCGACTCATTTGCTAACCCATGGACTGTACCCCGCCAGGCTCCTCTGTCCATGGGATTTCCTAGGCAAAAATACTGGAGTGGGTTGCCATTGCCTACTCCAGCGGATCTTCCCCCCAGGGAAGCCCTAGATTTATAATACATGCAAGCTATTAATTACTGTTTTCTATGTTGCAATTGGGTTTCCCTGGTGGCTCAGATGATAAAGAATCTGCCTGCAATGCAGGAAGCCCAGGTTCAATCCCTGGGTTGGAAAGATCCCCTGGAGTAGGAAATGGCAACTCATTCCAGTATTCAGGCCTGGAAAATTCCATGGACTGGATAGTCCTTGAGGTCACAGAGTTGGACACGACTGTGAAACTTTCACTTTCATCACACTTTCTTTTTAATCATAAATATAAACTTTAATAATAATGCCTTTTATTCAGTATTCTCTTTCCCATTGTCCTTTTTTCAGTTAAATGGTATTATCACACAAGACTGTCCAGATTGTCAATAATTTTCAAAATTCTTTGGGGAAAGAACTTACAGATTTTTTAAATTAAACTTTACATAAAGATCCTTAAAATATCAAATAATATTTGTGTGCTCAATGTCATTATTTTTGAAGGATTAAATATGTACTGAAAAACTCTTAAATATTTTAAGATGCCTCTCCCTTAGAAGGTTAGCTCTTGTTAAACAAGAGGTCTATTTTTCCTTAAATTCATGTATTTATAGTCCCAGCTTGCTAAATTCTCTATTTTATTCACTTCAATAAAAATAGTCACATTTGCTTTTGTTTGACTGATATGCTATTTCCTTTATTTTTTCCACTGAGGAGAGAAATGCTGATTTTATGGATAATGTTAGACTAATGTCTCAATAAACCATTTGCAAAATTATTGAAAGGTGAAATTTCTTTAGTGGAAAGAAAAAAAAGTCACAAAAAACCTAAAATTGGCAAAATCTGAACAATATAAAGATTAAAATGTC
This sequence comes from Neotragus moschatus, assembly GCA_006410615.1. Taxonomy (NCBI): domain Eukaryota; kingdom Metazoa; phylum Chordata; class Mammalia; order Artiodactyla; family Bovidae; genus Neotragus; species Neotragus moschatus. The sequence continues at coordinate 284,726 of SJYA01002568.1, read as the reverse complement.
CATTACATTTAGAAATAATTACTAAACTTTCCATATGTTTTATAATTTTGAGTCATTAGATTATCTTAAAATCATCTGAAGACTGTAGAGAGAGAACTAGGTGTTACATCAGTGGCCAGCAATTGGTGCAACATTTTGGAAGAACCAATACATTCCATATACAAAGAGTGGCAAAGAAATCACAGCTAAGAAAAGCAGTTTGGAAAAATGTGAATACGCAAAACCAAAGTATAATTTCTTGACTCTTAGAGCAAGAATTGGGCATCTCTCTGCTGCTGCTGCTGCTAAGTCACTTCAGTCGTGTCCAACTCTGTGAGACCCCATAGACAGCAGCCCGTCAGGCTCCCCCGTCCCTGGGATTCTCCAGGCAAGAACACTGGAGTGGGTTGCCATTTCCTTCTCCAATGCATGAAAGTGAAAAGTGAAAGTGAAGTCGCTCAGTCGGGTCCGACTTTGCGACCCCATGGACTGAAGCCTACCAGGCTCCTCCATCCATGGGATTTTCCAGGCAAGAGTACTGGAGTGGGTTGCCGGGCATTTCTCAGTAGACCTTATAATATAAGTAAGAAAAATAAAGCAGAATAGAATATCAAGTCCTGGAGAAGGAAATGGCAACCCACTCCAGTATCCTTGCCTGGAAAATCCCATGGACAGAAGATCCTGGGAGGCTATAGTCCATGGGATTGCAAAGAGTCGGACACAACGGAGCAACTAACACACAACACAGGATATCAAGTGGATAGAAACTTTTAAGTACACTGTTAAGGATTATCACCCTCCTTAGTGAACTGGAACTGGGCTCCATATGTTATCCTTTAGGGTTAGTTATATAAAGGTATATCTAGTAAATACAGGTACAGGTCTTCAGTCACTATATCAGTTCAACGTCCTCAAGAAGATCTTCACTACAATGACTCATTCTAAGTCAAGAGAGAGAGAAAAAGATTTAGGGGGTGAAGAGAGAGAAACAGAGTTTTAACTAACAAGTAATGCTTATGTGTGTTTACTGTGTCAGAATATTACTAAACATTTAGAAAATGTAACATCTGGTTTCCATAACAACAAGGTAAGGAAGAAACTATTATTATCTTTTGTCATGGCTTCAACTGAGGCATTGGGTAACTAAGTAACTTGCCAATGTAACGCAGACAGGATCCTTAGTAGCCAGTAAAGGCATTCTAGACCCAAAGTTTATTTGGGTCTGAAACATTATCCTTTTGTGTCCATGTCAAAATGATACAGGTAGAAATACAAGGACATTTATAAGTGAAGTAAGCCCCAATATCCAACTGAAATAGACATAGAGCTTTTAGACTCCATGGTGTGACTTTTTTAAAATGAAACTCTGCTGTCTGAAGTAGAATAAATAGGCAAAGCATTTGCTACTTGGAAATTTATCCTTACTGATCCTTGCTGTTAAGTAGGATGATACAGAACATAAGTATATAAAATAAAACATTTTACCTTAAATCAATTTTTAATATTTGGGTATGAGGGATCTTAAGAAAATAAAAAGGGATATTAATAATACACACATTTTTTATGGAGTAGGTTTCCTTAAGCAATACTGTAAGATAATATATACAATTAATAAAACACTGAATGTGAGAAGAACCAAGAGTTTTCTTTCAGGAAATGAAAATGAAGAACTAGAACACTCAGATCATGCAGAAACAAAGTTTCAGCATCTTAGAGAGAAGATCATTAAGTGAGTCATCTAAGAATAAGGCTTCTGTAATGAACTTGAGGAGGGGAACAATGCCTTGGCATTTTCATGGTATTCAGCACCAAGAAAATATCACTAAACAAGGATTGAGTATTGTACTGATTATATAGAGACAATAAAACAAGAATGATAATGCCATTTGAAGCACAAAGCAGAGTAAAATTAAGGAAAGTTTGCTTAAAAATGACATAGAGGGATGACTCCTAAATGAATGGAGTTTATACACTTTTTAACTGATGACATATAGTAATGTATAATAGAGTAGTTATAACACCATTAATATAAACACTTTAATTGGATGAGAATATTGGGGAATGACATCAACTATCACTCATGGGCATTTGAAAACGTTTTTTTTTTTTTTTCCCCTAGTAAGCAGCTGATAAACACTTGCCTGATAAAAAATAGTGTAGTTAAGGGGATTTTATCCCCAGAAAACAACTCCTTTAGGGATATTACAAGGCAATTGATTTTTTGATACATTACATAAAGGGCAACTCTATTTTGCAAAGGAGTAACCACCAGGTATCTATTACTCTATTTTTATTATTTATGTCTTCCTGTATTACTCACCTGTAATCTGTGCTTCTGAAAATCCTCTATTTTTATAACTTAAACACCACAAAACATGCTGAATATTGACTACTCCCTTGAGTTCATATTTACCAAGGACTTGTTTCTCTGTTGCTACAATATATATTTTCCATGTGCTAGTTTTAGTAGAATGATTTTATGATAATAACAAAGTAGTGGATAAGTCTGGGAGATAATTTGCCAGCATAAGGATTATTAAATTCATCAATTTCATAAAATCTGATAAAACTGATTTTGTTTCTACTTCAATGTTTAGATAAATGATATTACCATCTGTTCTTGAGGAGACTCTGCGATGCACATTTTAAAAAGTATTTAATCAAGGTTTTAAATAAATATACAGGATCTGACAATAAGAATAGGACAGAAGCAAAAGATATTTCTTTGCCACATATATTAAATAGATCCCCTTTAACCTTTACTGTAAAGGGTCCCTTAGCTAACTGATCCATTCTAAATTTTTCCCTTAAATTGATTTTATCATTTGTAATTAACTATTGGAAGAAATTTTTAAAAAGATTTTTTAAAATTGTTTTAAGAAACAAATTTTAATTGTTCATTTCAAAATAATTTTAATTGTTCATTTAAAAAGAGTTATAACAATTTATAAACCCATGAACAGTATGAAAAGGCAAAATGACAGGATACTGAAAGAGTAACTACCCAGGTCTGTAGATGCCCAATATGCTACTGGAAATAAGTGGAGAAACANAGAAATTTTTAAAAAGATTTTTTAAAATTGTTTTAAGAAACAAATTTTAATTGTTCATTTCAAAATAATTTTAATTGTTCATTTAAAAAGAGTTATAACAATTTATAAACCCATGAACAGTATGAAAAGGCAAAATGACAGGATACTGAAAGAGTAACTACCCAGGTCTGTAGATGCCCAATATGCTACTGGAAATAAGTGGAGAAACAACTCCAGAAAGAATGAAGGGATGGAGCCAAATAAAAAACAAACACCCAGTTGTAGATATGACGGGTGATAGAAGCAAAGTCCAATGCTGCAAAGAGCAATATTGCATAGGGATCTGGAATGTTAGGTCCATGAATCAAGGCAAATTCAGTTCAGTTCAGTTCAGTTCAGTTGCTCAGTCATGTCTGACTCTTTGCGACCCCATGAATCACTGCACGCCAGGCCTCCCTGTCCATCACCAANGGACATGAGTCTGAGTAAACTCTGTGAGTTGGTGATGGACAGGGAGGCCTGATGTGCTGTGATTCATGAGGTCGCAGAGAGCTGGACACGACTGAGAGAATGAACTGAACTGATAACAATTTAAATGAAACCTAAAAGAATGAGTTTAAAAGACAAAAATTAAGAATTAAAAAAAATAACTCCAACGATTTATACCTGGGTTATTTTAATATATTTTATGTAGTTTGTAATATTAGAGAACTCGATGCAAGGCTAATTTGAAATTAGAAAGGAAAAAAATTACCATAAATATGTAATGGGCTACATTTTCCAGTGGTCTGTGTTTCTACTCATGTATTTAAAATTGGTACCTTTTAACATCTTTCATAGAGTTTTCAAAGTAAAAATGTTTGTAGAGGGTAAATTTATAGCAGAAAGCTAAAGGATCACTTTCAACCTTTGTGGAAATAACCAAATTTTCTTCCACAGAATCTATTGCTAATATCTGTTATACATTATTCCTTATTTTTTTAACTTTAAAATACACCCCACCTATAAAGTACATTTTTCCCAAATATGGGCTCCCACTTAGAATTACTTTATTTATAAAGTAATAACAGTCCTGAATATTTATTGGAAGGATTGATGTTGAAGCTGAAGCTCCAATACTTTGGCCATCTGATGCGAAGAACTGATTCATGGGAAAAGACCCTCATGCTGAAAAGATTGAAGTCAGGAGAAGAAGGGGCCGATGGAGGATGAGATTGTTGTATGGCATCAGTGACTTGATGGACATGAATTTGGGCAAGCTCCAGGAGTTGGTGATGGACAGGGAAGCCTGGCTTGTTACAGTCCATGAGGTTACAAAGAGTAGGACATGGCTGAGTGACTGAAATGAACTGAACTGAAGCTGTACATATAATTCACAGAATCTTTAATGGGACTAAAAACAAGAGACTGTGCTAAGCTTCCATGAAGAATTTTCAAAACTGTCACAGAATTGGGCTATCAAATGAGTAACTTTAGCATGAGTATGACAGTAACCACTCCAGAATGATACTGTCCATGATCTAAGACAACCATACGCTCTGTCTTTCTCCGTAACAATTTAATTTGTCACAACCTCCCATTAGTTCACTGATTAGAGAGTTTAACACTCCAACTGGAACTCATAATGGAATCTGGAAAATGCAGTTTTTAGTTTTCCAATCATGATAATCCATACAAGGAGGGGATCCTAGTTTGAGTGTTAAACAAATGAATTTACAACCTCCATCACATGTTGCAAACAAAATTATACTTATAAAAGCCTAATTTTATCATGAAATGACCATTCTGCCAAAATATTTTAATTAACCTATATCCAAAGATTAAAATTCAAATGCATTAATATTTTTTTCCATACTCATTTATGTGCTCAAAAACTTGCTTTAGAGCCCAATTTTGCTTAGTATTCTTCTAGGCCCTTATTCTAAGAGATACAATAGGGATCCTTGCTCTTAAATAATTTAAGTCATACGTAGGGTGCTAGATAAAATGTGTAATAAGAAAACTGAGCTAGGATGCTGTAATAGTGTTGAGTAAAATGTCCTAAAAAACCTGAAACGTCCTATGAAACCTGAAAAAACTAAGGTGAGCTTAAAAAAGGGAGAGGTGAGGAAACTGTTCACAGAGCAAGTTTTTGATACATAAAAGTGAATTTTTTCTGATGGTCATGTGACCAGGGTGTAGACAAAGGAAGAGAAAAATTTATAGATTTTGTATAATGGAATATGAATATGGAGTATGCAAGAAAATGAAAAAGTTAGAGAATAACTAAAATTTTTGTTTTCTATATTGACATGATGAGGCAATAAGCAGATTAAAAAAAAAAAAAAAACAAAAAAAAAAAAACCTCTCATTTGCCCTAATAAATGGTTTGTGTCCTGTAAGTGACTGAAGGCTTCCCAGGTAGTGCTAGTGATAAAGAATTTTCTTGCCAATGCAGGAGAAGGAAGGGACATGGGTTCGATCCCTGGGTGGGGAAAAGCCCCTGGAGTAGGAAATGGCAATCCGTTCCAGTATTCTTGCCTGAAAAACTCTATGGGCAGAGGAGCCTGGTGCACTACCATCCATGGGGTCACAAAGAGTTGGGCAGGACTGAGCAACTGAGAATGTGATTGAGAGCCTCTGAGGGAGTCTGAAACATAGAGGTGAATTTAAGGTTTTCCTGTTGGTATGATGGGGCATTAGAGTGAAAAGGGGCTTCCCTGATGGCTCAGATGGTTAAGAATCTGTCTGCAGTGTGAGAGATCCAGGTTCAGTCCCTTGGTCAGGAAGATCCCCTGAAGAAGAGAATGGCAAGCCATTCCAGTAGTCTTATCTGGGAAATTCCATGGANGAATTTAAGGTTTTCCTGTTGGTATGATGGGGCATTAGAATGAAAAGGGGCTTCCCTGATGGCTCAGATGGTTAAGAATCTGTCTGCAGTGTGAGAGATCCAGGTTCAGTCCCTTGGTCAGGAAGATCCCCTGAAGAAGAGAATGGCAAGCCACTCCAGTAGTCTTATCTGGGAAATTCCATGGACAGAGGAGTCTGGTAGGCTATAGTCCATAGGTTCACAAAGATTTGGCCAGGACTGAGTGATTAACACTTTCACTTTTCTTTTAGGCTAAAGCCATGAAGAACACTTAGAAGCAATTATTCTAGGGTTGGATTCAAATTCAGACAGTGACATTGAGCTTTGATAGGAAACAGTGCTTTGTAAGCTAATGAGGCTATATTAACATCATGACTCAGCTTGATTGTCTTCAATATTGTGGTTTATTCACTAATAATTTCCTCCATCCCCAAAGTGATTCTGAACCTGTCATCTTTTCTTGGGCCACATCTGTTGTTTCACACCTTTGTACATTCTTCTTCTCTCTACTCAATTTTCTATATAAAATGATCCACCTCAAAAGACCTTTGCTTGTGTAAATCTGCCTTCACACACTGAGTCTGTAATGGAAATTCCTTCTTCCCTGAATGGAGAATTCTGCCTTCTGCCCTAAATAAAAGTACAGATTTTATTATACTGTGTTTGTTTGTGGTCTGTGTTCTCACATGGCTATGTCGAAGAGACATATACTATATCTTAACTTATGGAATGTCATAGATTTGAAAAATGCAGAGAATTCATATAAATTAAGGTAAAGTGTATACATTTTCCTAGGATACAAAGGGAAGCCTAAGAAAAACCCCCAGATAATTGACAGTCTGAAAATGTTTCCAACTTCTCCATCCTTTTTTTATACTTAATTGGTCATGTTTGCATTTAGAGGCTATGGATAGAAACAGATAAAATAGAGTCATGAATTTTCAAACTAGTGGGTGCAAAGATGACCACAGTTTAATCATCTGGTTAATTAGCAAGGCAAACAGTATTCATTTTAGTCCTTGGCCAGACCTGACCAGTTTATGTTTCTTAACTTTGATTTTTCTTTGTGGCTCAGATGGCAGAGTTCACTTGCAATGCAGGAGACCCAAGTTCAATCTCTGGATCAGGAAGATCCCCTGGAAAAGGAAATGGCCAACCATTCCAGCATTCCTGCCTAAAAAATCCCATGGACAGGGGAGTCTGGTGGGCTACCGTCCATGGAGTCTAACACTTTCACTGTTCAACAAAACAATGTCTAGTGAAGGCCCAGGTAATTTTTAACTACTGTAATTTCTTCTTAATTAGTTTCCTTGTCCTAGGCCTCATTTTCTTTTAATCAGTTCAGCCATTCACCATTGTTAGTACCAGTTCAAAATTATACCATCTAAGCTTGTTTTCTAAGATAGGCACTCAGCAAATTCTTTCATACCACAAATTTCATTATATGCAGTGTTTCTTCCATTGCAATCCATTTATCACTTGGTCCCTTTTCCAAAGTAATAAATTTTGCTAGGAAATATGTCTTAATAAATATCCACCAATTATGTGAAACAAACCTTATTTTTGAATCATTTCCTGCATAAAAGGAAGCCAAAGAATATTCTAAAATGCTGGGTTTTATATTCTTATACACAAATTAAGTATACTTGTGTACCATTCCTTCTTAAGTTATTTAATATTTTTGGTTCATGGTGGTAACCTAGGGTTGTTATAAGAAAACATTATATGAACAAAGTGCCTTCCTGTAAAAGCAGAACATACTGAAAATGCCTGTAAGAAAATATGTGAAGGAAAAATTTGTAATCAGCAGATCTGATTTTTGATGAAATCCTAATTTTACAAATTAGTTTTCTCTGTGACCATTGACAAACTACTAACAGTCTAAGCTTTAGTTTTCTCAAATGTGAAGAAGTGATAGTATCTTTCTTACAGAATTTCTGTGTGGTTTAGAAATAATTTAACTAAGCCTAGAAACTGTTGTCTGCAAATATTTATTGAACATAAAGCCTAACCAATAATATACAATATTTAAAACTGTATGTACATAAGTATGGTAGTCCTAGTTTTCCGTCAGGTAGCAATATACTAAATGTCTTTGTTTTGTAGTTGCTGCTAAGTTGCTTCAGTCAAGTCCAACTCTGTGCAGCCCCATAGACAGCAGTCCACCAGGCTCCTCCATCCCTGGGATTCTCCAGGCAAGAACACTGGAGTGGGTTGCCATTTCCTTCTCTACTGCAGGAAAGTGAAAAGTCAAAGTGAAGTCGTTCAGTCATGTCTGACTCTTAGCGACCCCATGGATTGCATCCTACCAGGCTTCTCTGCCCATGGGATTTTCCAGGCAGGAGTACTGGAGTGGGTCACCAATGCCTTCTCCAAACACACGTTTAAACACTTTAAATGTTTAAAAAGTAAAGGCCAAGTCAATATTGAAAATAAAAAGATAGTTCTAGCTAAAAAAAATTTAGCTGTACATAATAGAAATTGGTCCTAAATATAAGAATCAATAAAACAAAATTTTCTCTAAGGAAAATAATGCTAATTATTGCCAATTGTGTTTATAAATGAATGTGTGCTAAGCCACGTCAGTCGTGTTCCACTCTTTGAGACCCAGTGAACTGTAGCCTGCGAGATTTCTCTATCCATGGGATTCTCCAGGCAAGAATACTGGGGTGGGTAGTCATTCCCTTCTCCAGGGAATCTTCCCCATCCAGGGATCGAATCTGCATCTCTTGCATCTGTTGCACTGGCAGGTGGGTTCTTTACCACTAGTGCCACCTTGGAAACCCTTATAAATGAAGATTCCCTTGTAGCTTAGATAGTAAACAATCTGCCTGCAATGTGGGAGACCTGGGCTAGATCCCTCGGTTAGGAAGATCTCCTGGAGGAGGGAATGACAACCCACTCCAGTATTCTTGCCTGGAGAATCCCCATGGACAGAAGCACCTAGTAGGCTCCAGTCCATGGGGCCACAAACACTAGGACACAACCGAGCAACTAAGCACCCACATATATTTTTATATATGTTTAAATAATATGTTTAAGTATGAAAATAACTAATATTCACTTGGTAGACTTTTGGATTAATATGTAATATACAATGAGAAACAAATGTGATTACACTATTACACATATACATGTAACTGGTAACTTGAATGCATCTTGATAAAGAGTTGAATGTTTAAAGTACATTTAATGAAAAAGAAATGTTTCATGAAACAGAAAGATCAGTGGGAAATTTAGCATTATTGAGAACTTTTACAGTTCACACCTGGTGCTGGATGACTTGGATGACTTCACCTATATTATAATTGATTGGCTGTACTGAAGCAGATACCAATTCCTCTATTTTATACAGGAGGACGGAAGCTCAGTAAAATGAAGAAAGTTATTTCTGGCAATGTGGCATAGTTGTGGTGAGACAGATTTGACCTTCGCTGCTGGACTCTATTACATAACTCAATTTCCCTCTCATGTGGGAATTCGACTTAACTTTTATGACTTACAATGTTACTTTTAATTTTCATGTTATGGTCTTGACAGAAAACTCAGTGGACCAGCCTGACTTAAGATAGTGTTCCTAAGCATCAGGAAATATGTAAATTATATAAGTAAATTTTCTTTCTCCTTTTGGGGACAGTTGGATTAATAATGGTATACTCTTTTTTAATATAAATTTATTTATTTTAATTGGAGGTTAATTACTTTACAATATTGTATTGGTTTTGCCATACATCAGCATGAATCCACTGTAAGTATACACGTATTCCCTATCCTGAACCCCCTCCCTCTTCCCTCCCCGTACCCTCCCTCTGGGTCATGTCAGTGCACTCTTATTTTGTCAAATATTTGTATAACTAATAGACATCTATTTCAAATGTTAACAATTACTAGTTAACATTGCTTGGTCTACCTAGAAGTATTTTGAGATGCTGTAATAAACAAACAATTTTTAAAGCCTTTATTTTATACAAGTCGTGTGTGTGTGTGTATGTGTGTGTGTGTGTATGTTAGTTGCTCATTGTGTCCAACTCTTTGTGACTCCATGGACTGTAGCCTGTCAGTCTCCTCAGTCCATGAAATTCTCCAGGCAAGAATACTGGAGGGGGTTGTCAAGCCCTTCTCCAAGGGATCTTCCCAATTTAGGGCTTGAACCTGGGTCTCCTGCATTGCTGGTAGACTCTTTACCATCTGAGCCACCAGGGAATCCCATACACACATACACACACACACACACACTTACTAAGCATAGTGAAAACTTAATACCAATAAATTGCTGCTGCTGCTGCTAAGTCGCTTCAGTTGTGTCCGACTCTGTGCGACCCCATAGACGGCAGCTCATCAGGCTCCCCCATCCCTGAGATTCTCTAGGCAAGAACACTGGAGTGGGTTGCCATTTCCTTCTCCAATGCATGAAAGTGAAAAGTGAAAGTGAAGTCGCTCAGTCCTGTCTGACTCTTCGCGACCCCATGGACTGCAGCCTATCAGGCTCTTCTGTCCATGGTATTTTCCAGGCAAGAGTACTGGAGTGGGTTGCCATTGCCTTCTCCACCAATAAACTAAGAGGGTAATATACATGTGTTTTATTTCTGGGGAATAATCCTTCAACTCTGTTATTAGAAGACCATTTAGCTTTTTCCAGAAACATTACATAAACAATAGAAGATTTAAATTAATAGAGGTAACCTAGAAACTCCATGCACACTTTCTACTATTTTATAATTTGAGTTAATCGAATACATATGTATGTAACTCAGAAAGTAGTTTTACTATTGACTTCATTTATCTACACCTTTGAGGAATTTAAAATGATCTTAAATATTTATATTTAAAGAATCTGAATGGTCAGTTCAATGTCCAGTCAAGAGTAACAATAGTTCTTCTATAGCTGAGAGTGAGTTGTAAACTGCTAAACAAGAGATCTTTTTGGTGTTTCATTAGTGGAATAAATGTATCAGTTTAAATTTAAGTGAAGAAGCTCTTATTTTCCTGTAACATTCTTTTAAAAAAATCATATTTTGGATCCAAATAATAGTCATTTGTTTCATTCACATACGACACTAATTTGTATGGTTTGTGGATTATATCTTGAAATCCCAAACCTCTCACCAATAACCTTTTAACACCTCAAGCATCACTAATAGTGTAGGTTGTCTAAAGGGAAAAAAAAAATCTGTATAAACAATAGGTTGTATCAGTTTATATTGGCACCCTTCATGGGAAGTGATTATTGCTAAGAGAATCTTAGTTGTGAGAGGCAGATAAATGTGTACAGAAATGCCTACCCTTAAAAGAAGCAGGGTCAGAAATGTTATACTATGTCTAATTAGATAACTGTACATTTTTTATAATGCTATTAATCAATCTCTTTCCTTTGTAACATTCTCATTAGATGATATAAGATGCTTGGTCATCCTACCAGAAGAGTTTCTATATCTACAGGTCTTGCTTTTCATTTATGTTCAAATTTCAAAGATTACAGCAAAATGATTGAAGTTTTGCTTTTATGCTTACTTAAAACAAGAAGGTTCCACATGGGTATGAGATTTTCAGTGCTAATTATTTGTTGAAAAATGATTAATGACTAACTTTTAAAATTACTTTTCTCTGAAACAGAATATGAATTTTACAGTTTATTTTTTGGAGAGTTCAAGAAAAATAGGTTTTCAAAGTGTATCACTTCCAAACCATGAAAGAATATGACTGTGTTAGTTTCTATTGCTAGGTAACAAGGAACCACAACTTAGGGCTATAAAACAACACAGTTATGTAGATAAATAATCACATTTGTGGCCTGATAGTTTTCTGCTGAAAGTATCACAAGACTGAAATCAAGGTGTCTGTTGGTATGAGTTCACATATGGAACCCCTGGGGAAAAATTGCTCCCAAGTTCATTCTGGTTGTATCAGAGCAGTTAGAGAATTGAGATCTCTTTTTCCTAGATGCCGGTCAGTTGGGAGATATTTTGCATTTCTAGAAGCTGCCTACTCCTTCTGCCACATGCCCCTCTCCATCTTTAGGATAGTAACGGCACACTGAATCCTTCTCTTGCTTCAAATCTATCACTTTGTCTTCTGTTCCCAGCTCAAAAAAGTCTTTACTTTTAAAGGGCTTATGTAATTCGGTCAGGTCCACTTGCATTACCTCGCCACCTTAAGGTCAGCCACGTTTCATAACATAACCAGATCACAGGAGTAAAATCCATCATCTTCACAGTCTAGTGTATTACACTGCACCCAGTGCAACAAAGAGATGGAAATGTGACTTCTGAGAATGAGTCATAAAGCTTCTCAACTTCCACAGCTTCTTTAAAATGAGGCTTTACAATGATGCCATTTTAAGGATAAATCACTAGTGTGAGTCATTCATAAATATATCAGTTTTGAAACTTTAAAAATTCCAACATGGAGTAGCATGGAAATTTACAATACTACATGTAAAATAGATACCTAATGGGAATTTGCTGTTTGACTCAGGGAACACAAACAGGGGCTCTGTGACAATCTACAAGGGTGGGATGGGGAGGGAGATGGGAGGGAGTTTCGAGAGGGAGGGGACATGGTTGTACCTATGACTGATTCATGCTGATGTTTGACAGAAAATAACAAAATTCTGTAAAGCAGTTATCCTTTAATTGAAAGATAAGTAAATTTTTAAAATTCCAAATGGAGATAATGATGATGATGAATGTGTGTGTTTGTGTGTGTGCGTGTTCCACCTATATCTATATGTGAATTTTTAATCATTGTGCAAAGAAGCACATAATTTGGGGACTTCCCTGGTAGTCCAGTGATTAAAATTCCACATATCCACTACACGGGTCTCAAGTCAGATCCCTGGTTGGGGAACTAATATACAACATGCTATGGAGTGTAGCCAAAAAAATTGAATATAAAAAAATAAATAAGAACTTGAAAAGCAGGACATAATGTTAAAAATAAAATAAAGACCAAAACAAAAAGTGCACATTTGTTCTTTTTTCTTAACACATTTTTAACTGAATGCTTCAATAAAATAAAAACAAACAAAAAATTAATAACATATTTTATTTTTTCCACTCTGGTAGATTTTTTTTTATAAGAATATATGTGGTCCTATAAATATATATGGATGTGTTTTTAAAAACAATTTTTTTCTTTTTGCTTTTTTAAGAACTCTATTTATTATCTGACTTTACAAGCCATTACATAATAGGGACTATGACAAAGCTTTGGGTCAAAGACTTTTCCAGTCTAACAGGAGGTGCCAGACAATGACTGGCAATTAAAGAAGTCTTCTGTTGGGTAGAAATGTCTAGGCTCCCCTCTCATGTCCTTACTTTGCCATTGGTTGAGGGCCAACCAAAGAGGGTATGATAGTTAAAAAAATGAGGCAGACCATAGTTTGTAATAACTGGAGACTGTCAGCTAATCCTACTCCATAGCAAGCCTTTTGAGAGGGAGGCAATCTCAGTATGTGTCATACTCATAGAACAAAAGTCTAACTTCCGTGTACTATGTTTACCCTAAGGCTATCTTCATAAAAGCTTTTGGACAAGAATGTAATGAGATCTCTGAAAACAGAGGCATGATCATAAGTACATACAGCTGATTGCTATAGAGTTTTTTGTATCATCAATAAATATTTTCTTTAGGATCAAGAGAAAATCAATACTTTAGTAAATAAAAGAGAAGCTGGTATAGTCAGCCATGTTACATTGTGAGGAAGGTAGAAAGAAATCTGGATCAATAGAGGGAAAAAAGTTGCACTGTATTAGTACAAAGTTGTACTTAGTGGATATCAGTTAAGGCTACAAGGAATTCAGATGTACCATGATGCTACTGGTCAATAGAAGAGATGGCGATAATTTTTCACATTCCAATGAAAGCTGAATAATATTAGGGACTAGGAAATGGACTCTATTAAGTTTTCAAGACAACTTGAACACTGAACCAACTTACAACTACGTAGACACTTAGAAAAGTAGTTATAAGAAGGTTGTACAAAAATTGTGAAATGACAAGGCCCATGTAATATAATCATGTTCTCTCTGTCAGAAGGAATATTGCATGCAGTGGGAAGAATTATTTGAATGGAAAATTTCACAACTGACATTGGGCACCTTATCTCCTTAATATAGAGGACATGGGTGCCCATGTACATTTCCTTTAATTACTCTAAGATTCACAGAAGCCCAAGAGAATAAGGAAGGGGGCCTCAGCTAAATCATCCATTACCTGTGTTTGAACTGCCTGAGTTTGTTCAAAGAATATTTATAGATTAAATAGTTCTGGAATTTGTACGCTGCTCTGACCTTTATTCATTCTGGTTTATGTCGGACTTAATTTTATCTATAAAATAAAGTTCGCTACAGTTGAATTACTAGGAAGACAATGACCAGAAAGAGTACTTACCTATAACAAGAAGAAAAGAAGGATTTGGAAAAGTAATGGTTTAAAATGCTTGCGTATTAACAAACTTTAGAAGAGACTCTTTCATCACAGATCTCTAGGTATGATGTCAGGCATAACAGAGTGGCAAACCTAAAGTGGCAGGTAACAAAGAAGTAAGAATTCCCCAGTGATCTCATGCAATTTCTGAGAGCACTAGGGAGCTGGCTAACGACCTCACTTACACCTCATGAACTGAGACCTCAGTTTCAGCCCTGCTGATTCCTCTGCTCTTATTTCTATTTTCTTTAATTGGAAAGTCAAGCAGTGACACTGATTGTGGAGGAAATCCAAGATACTGATGCATAAACTGCTCTGCTTTTCAAAATCAAAACAAAACCATGAAGAAATCCTAGAGCAGCGAGCTCTTTTAAGCTGTATTTGATATTTGTAGAGAAACAAGATTAGGATAATTATTTAAGGCAGAAAATATTTCATATTCCACCATTCGCAACTATCTTCTCACAGAAGCAATTGACACTGAAGGATGAGTTAGGGAAGTATATTTTTAGATACTGTAGAAGAGAAATGGCGTGAATTCACCTTCCACCAATAAATTAGACAGGTAGGGCTCATCTACTGCCAAGCAAATAGAGTGATCACCATCTGTGGGAAGGAAAGATGACGTGTGGGGAGTGTGGGTGGATGATATTGCGAGTCGGAAAGAAAGACAGGGCAAGGCCAACCCATCAATCTACACGATGGAAGTCATTTCCCTGAGCGCTAAACTGGGAATATGAGCCCCTCCTCTCCAACCATCATTTTTTTCTTTAAAGAAAATTCTCACTTCTGGATCTTTAAGAGAAGGAAACTTGAATGCAGTACTTAAGGAAACCTAGTAAGTCAAATGGCTTTAGACATACACGTAAAAACAAAAGTCAGGAAAGAAGAACTCAATGAATGATTTGGACAAGAGGTTGTAATGTCTTTATCAGAAAGAATGGACAAGATAGATTTTGCAGAGGAGGTAGGGACAATACTAGCCCTAAAGAGAGGATAGAGAATTCTAACAAGCAGAGAACAAGGGAATAGTGAGTGTGGTGAACAGAATAATGACCTTCCCTAAATGTCGGGCTTCACTGGTGGCTCAGACAGTAAAGAATCTGCCTGTCATATGGGAGAACCGGGTTCTATCCCTGGGTTGGGAAGATCCCCTGGAAAAGGGAATGGGAACCCACTCCAGTATTCTTGCCAGGAGAATTCCATGGACAGAGGAGCCTGGCAGGCTACAGTCCACGGGGTAGCAAGGAGTCGGACAGGACTGGGAGACTAACGCTTTCACTTTACTTTCACTTTCAAAACATCTCATGTTCGTGTTGAGCGTTACATTTGCTTACATGTGTAAATACCCACTTCTCCCCCAATCCAGCCACATGCAAATAGTAAATATAAACTCTCCAAACTTTGGTTTCTTATCAGCAAGTTCCCACGTCAATATTTGAACCTAGGTGTGTGTGACTTCCAATCTTATCACTTTGCTGTCTTATTACCTTTATTGAATGTTCCATTCCCTGGGTTGTCAATAAATATTTAAATTATTTGGTTTGTTCCACACTACACATTTACAGCCATACATGGTTCATTTGTGCTCAGAGACTAAAACTGCACCCTCTGAGGGAATTAGATTATTAAATTTGACAATCTACTTTGCTATACAAGACTTCGGTGACGTTCTTTTCTCAGAAAAGTGGTTTCTCTCATTTCACCAGAATCTTAAAGGACTTCCATCTTTCAAAAGATTTTTTTTAAAAAATTATGTAACACCTTTATCTTATGCGTAGAAGAGAAATGCATTACTTTATCTGGGTCATATAGCACATTAGTGGTAAATCTGTAAAAGAGTCAGAGTTCCCTAAATCATTCTTAGGTTGTCTCTTCATTTTATGGTATCAGTATGCTGCGATGTATTAAATAAATTTAGATGTCTAGAAAGTACCAAGGTTGAGAGGTTCGAGGGAAAAAGAGTACAAATGACATTTTCTCTTGATATTTTCCTTGCACAAGGTCTTGGAGAACAAACCTGTCACCTTTCCTCAGCTCCAAAGCAGCCTTCATTTTACATTCAGTGCGTGTTCAGTAACAAATTCAGAAAGAGGAAGCGATTAATGATATTTCTGTTAGTGACACAACTCTGCATCCGTTTCTTTCTGAAAAAGCGTTTCCACTTCTACAAAGCTGATGGTTGAGGTTAAGCTAGGCAATCTCTAAAACTTTGTCATCTGAAATATCTTTGTACTGTGGACCACAGCTCTCAGAAAATATTGAAACATTTGAAGAACAGGTGTGTTTCTGATCAACCAGACTCAGACATAACCACTGGGTCTAGCTGTACCAAAATATCCAGCCCATTGCAAAACAGATTTGGAAGAATCAAATGAGATGGCAAGAATGGCTCTCCAGGAAGAAAGCCAACTGTCTGAAATCTATACTATCAGTATCTCTCTCTTTGGAATGAAATGACTTCAACACTTTGATTTGAGCTTTGTTTATTCATTATGTTGCTATAGTGTTCTTTTATTTTTTTCTATCCAATTTGAAGAGCTAAATCCCTTATTTTAGAACGATGGAACCAAATACCTATCAAAAGTCACAAAAAATGTTTTTTTGCAACATGACGATTTCCACTGGCAATCAGATACTTTGTATTTTGCCATGTTATGAGTATTTCAGTTTACATACAGACTAACCTGTCACATTACTATTAATAATGCTTGTGCAACTGAAGTGTAGTCATGTAGGTTGTCCTTGGTTTGTAGACACGACTTTCTGTGAAGGTACATCTAGTATTGACTTTGGAATTCTGAGCTCTTCATAATGATTAGGTGTCATTCTAATGAAAATATAAACATCAGTGCAGCATGAAATTTTATGTATATTCATTTTAAAACCCTCTGATCCTAGAATGGCACAACATAAAGAGAAAGATTCCTCATACAAGAACAACACAATTCTCAGAAATTACATGAAATTGAAAAGGACTTTCAGTAAAACAGATGGCTGCAGAAGCAGCTGTGTGAATATCATTTCTGAAGTGTGTTAGACACATATGTGGATGGGAATGTGGAGTGTGTAGAGGGAATAATTGTGACTGCAAGTGAAAATAAGAAATTGGTGGAATTGGGGATTTTCTACCATGAGATTAAAACATGAGGGTCAGAGATTTATTTACTTTCAAGTAACTTCCTAACCACAAAATGAAGGGGAGACTTTACTCCTTTGAAAACAACTTTTAAAATACACTATAATACCATTCCTTTAACTGTTTATCTGAAAGCATTATGCTGTCCAGGTAATTTTGGAGTCCTGGTTTGTGATGGCTAAATTTATGATTCAATTTGACCGAGCCAAGGTGCCCTGAAAATGACTTAAATGCTATTTCTGGATGCATCAGTGCGGATGTCCTGCCAGATCCTCCTTGAGCTGTATTATTTGCTTTGTTCTGCCTTCTGAGTTGGACTGGGACTAGACCACCAGCTCCCCTGGATCTGGACTTCTCTGACTCCATAATCATGTGAACCATTACATCTTATAATGAACCTCTTTATATACCATATAATATATATAACACATATGTATATGTGTATGTGTGTGTATGAAAGTGTTAGTTGCTCAATCATGACTGACTCTTTGTGATCTCAGGGACTGTAGGCCGCCAGGCTCCTCTGTCCATGAAATTCTTCAAGCAAGAATATTGGAGTGGGTTGCCATTTTCTCCTCCAGGAGATATTCCCAAACCAGGGATTGAACTCATGTCTTTTGCCTTTCCTTCATTGACAGGCAGATTCCTTACCACTAGCACCACCTGGGAAGCCCAAATATAGGTATATATAAATATACACATACACATCCATTGTTTCTTTATCTTTGGAAACACCCTAATACATGGTTTAACAAGTATTCTTCTTCCTTTTAGGGATTTTGTAGTAAATTTAGGAAATCAGACAAGCCATATAAGGTTGATTTGAATGGTCAATGAATGTAAGTACAGTAATTGCATCATGTGGAAAACATAAAATCTGTCACATGGTTGTGCTTAACTCTTTTTTTATTTCCTATGTAAGTCATTGGACAAGCAAATAGAAAGAGCTCCTGTTACGGGGGGATTTTCAGGGATGGTCAAGACTAAAAGTCCCCTACCAACTCACCTTAGGCACAAAGGTTAGTCAGACATAAACCTGTGCAGTGTTAGCCCAGTAAATTTGGGAGGATTTAATCACAGGTGGTGCTAGTGGTAAAGAATCAGCCTGCCGATACAGGAGATATAAGAGATACGGGTTTGATCCCTAGGTCCAAAGATCCTCTGAAGTAGGAAATGGCAATACACTCCACTATGCTTGCCTGGAGAATCCCATGGACAGAGGAGGCTGGTGGGCTATGGTCCACAGAGTCACAAAGATTTGGACATGAACGAAGCAACTTAGCACGCACAAACACTGCATAGAGTAGCCTATATATACAGTAACATTCCTAGCATGCTTGAGTCATCTATTATAGGCTGACTTTTATTTATTTTTAATAATAAACATTCAGGTATTGCATTGTTCAGAGCTTTGTAGATATTTGAACATAATTTTTATAAAGCAAATAAATCTCAGAAATATTAAAACTTACTGAGGGCACCAAACTCAGGTTTGTCTTAAGCCTTAATTTGCCCTAATAAGGACTGTGTTATTTTTGCTCTTTCTTTTGGTTTCATTTTCGAACAGGACAGAATTCTGTGGTTGAGGATCTTTTTAAAATTTGTTGTGGTTATAGTTATTTTTGTTGAGGTTTGAGATATGAAGAGTATTTAGTAACTTGATCCTCAAGACAGTATATTAGAAAGTCACTAAGGCTTTGGCAAAGTCATTCATAAAATCACTATCAATATAGTAGAAAGATGTGGGCTAAGAAAGTGCAGAAAGCTAAATGCACAACAGTTTACCAAGCGTGTGCCCAAAAGTTGCTAGTCTACAACTTTCTACCTGGTGAAGTACATGATCTTTAGTGTCAAACACTCTGGGGCTGGGAAAAATGATCATCTCTCTGTATACCCACCTCTTGGTTTGCACAATGGGAAACTGTAACTAACATGTCTATTGGTTGTGAGGATTAAATAAGATAATGTAGGGCAATTATTCAGCCCCACAGGCAATACACCTTCAATAAATTATGAAATTATAGCCTAGAAAGAAGAAAAGAGGAGGAAAATAGTGGAGGAGTGGGAGGAACCAAAGCTCTGTCACTGGAACTGCCTTTTTCGAAGCTCTTAAATGACTAGACAGGACCTTCAAGGTGAGTCCGATTATTTTGAGATGATTCCCAAATATGCACACATGTAATTTTTGAAAACATTTCTCTATGTATTCAACTTAATAAGGATCAAAAGGAGGCATGGCTCAGAAAAACAAAAAGCATAACAAAGCGAAATGAAAACAATAACTAAACATAGTATGCTGAAAGCATTGAAAAGCTCAGAGGCAGGGAAACAAAGGCACTGATATTGGGCTTCTGATAGCACAACTAAAATACTGTTGTATTTGAAAGGAGCTTTGAATCATAAAGCAACTGGGCATGTAGTATTTTGGAATTTGTCATGAAGAAGGAACTGCTACTGCTAAGTCACTTCAGTCGTGTCCGACTCTGTGAGACCCCATGGACTGCAGCCACCCAGGTTCCTCTGTCCATGGGATTTTCCAGGCAAGAGTACTGGAGTGGGAAGAAGGATCAGAGATGTTTAATTTCAAAACATATTGAGAAAAGCTTCAAATTGGGCATGAATGTGGTCTTTCAAAGCATAAAAGAGATCCTGAAGAAAAGATTCTATTTCTAGCTCCAATGAACAAAAACATTTAGGAAAGTTGTTTATTGCTCATTTAAAGGGAAGATTTCATAAATGTTGTTGTTCAGTCACTAAGTCATGTCCAACTCTTTATGACCCCATGGACTGCAGTACACCAGGCTTCTCTGTCCTTCACTATCTTCTTGAGTCTGCTCAAACTCATGTGCACTGAGTCAGTGATACCATCCAACTATCTCATCCTCTGTTGTCCCCTTCTCCTCCTACCCTTAGTCTTTCCCAGCATCAGGGTCTTTTCCAGTGAATCAGTTCTTCACATCAAGTGGCCAAAGTAGAGTTATCTAAATGGAACCCCATGAAATACTTATTATCAAATAGGTGGCCTCATGTCATGATAAATTACTTGTCAAGGTCAGGGTTATTAGTGTCCACTGGAACACTGGACAAGTTGATCTCTAAGGATCTTTCAAGCTATGAAATCATAAGAACAGCTATCTCTGTTGAACATTACTCATAAACTCAAGTATTAACAAAACATCACGATCAAGTGCTATATACTCATTCTCATTTGATTTATATAAAAGACAACATTATCTTTTAAAACAAAGGAAACGTGAGGTATAGAGGATCACCAGCTATGAAATGAGGAAGCTGGTATAACACCCAAGCAACTGGATTCTAAAATGCGTTTTCTGGTTAGTTTCCTTCTAAATTTAAACAGTATATAAAATGTTCAGTGTTTCTGATGAAACACTGGACGTTCTCTAGCATGGTAATGCAGTGTTACATCATATCGTTGAGTTATTATCACATGACACACCACTGGGACAAATACACATCTCTGGTTCAGAGTGCCTTAGTTATTAGTATTGTACTGCCACTCTTTCTATCTTTAGGAAACCCGAGTATGAGAACTTGAGTTACTAATCTGACCTAGGGTTTAGGAGACTTTGTCTTCAGCGTCAGTAGTTATGTCTCAAAGATTGCTGACATCTCATATTACATTCCTTTCCTCTAACTAAATTACTCAAAAATATAATTTGCTTTTAGCAATGACTAAGGCACTTCCCTGTGGCTCAGTGGTAAAGAATCTGCCTGCAATGCAGGAGATGTGGGTTCGATCCCTGGGTTGGGACGATCCCCTGGAGGATGAAACCACAGCCCACTCCAGTAATCTTGCCTGGAGAATTCCATGGACAGAGGAACTGAATGGGCTACAGTCCATAGGGTCCCAAAGTGAAAGTGAAAGTCACTAAGTTGTGTCTGACTCTTTGTGACCAGTTGGACTATATAGTCCAGGGAATTCTTCAGGCCAGAATACTGGAGTGGATAGCCTTTCCCTTCTCCAGGGGATCTTCCCAACCCAGGTCTCCTGCATTGCAGGCAGATTCTTTACCAGCTGAGCCACAAGGGGCCCAAAGAGTCAGACATGACTGAAGCGACTGAGAGCACATGCATGCACAAGGATGAAACACTTTAGGTCGTGATTTTCTTTCACTTTCCTGAGAAGGAAAAATGTACTGAATCCTCTTGGCTTTTGTGATGAAAACAATGCAGATCACGTTCCTATGGAAAGGTGGAAAATGAGAACGTGAGAGTGATGGCTCCAGTGATGATGATATTGGCACTTTGGTACTGTCTAAATGCACCTTTAAAATTTTGAAAGAATGCATTATTTTGTTTTAAACATCAAATCTTTCTTAACTGCTGGCATAACGCTGGCATATCCTTTCTGATGAGTCAGCAGTTCCACGCCAGCACATTAAATGGCATTTTGCTGATGAAAGAGGCAGAGCAATAATTCTGTTCAACAAACCCATGTAAGCAGTGTAATGCCTGGGAACAGATCATTTGTATTATTTAGAACTAAGGATTATAAAACTTATAATCTGCCCTTGCTATTGAAACAGCAGAAAATATACTATGCATTTTAGAAATATAAATACAGATCCTCAGAAATATCCAAAGTACACAGTTCTGGAGGTATTATCTGCATTTATATATGAGTGAAGCTGTGAACCAGGTTAGCCAGGCTTCAGGACACTTGAGCATACCTCACACTTCCCTGATCCAAGGCCAAGTTAGGCTCCCTCTGGCCACGATTTTTTTTTTTTTTTTAGTTTTGCTTAATGATCCTGATGCTGGGAAAGGGGAGGGCAGGAAAAGAAGGGGATGACAGAGGATGAGATGGTTGAATGGCATCACCAACTTAATGGACATGGGTATGGATGGACTCTGGAAGTTGGTGATGGACAGGAAGGCCTGGCATGCTGCGGTTCATGGTGTCGCAAAGAGTGGGACACGACTGAGCAACTGAACTGAACTGAATGATCCAGGATGGGGAGCATCCTCTTACTAAATGTAAATGAATGAAAATAAATGAAATGAATGATACGCGAAACTTGGGACCAAACTGAAATAAATGGATTTTCCATGAAACTCTTATTTTAACGTATACTTTGTTTATGTAGCAGACTGAACATCTTTGGATGGCATCAGCTGTGACTTTTGTATTTAGAACTTCAGAGGTCATGAAAGAGTTTTCAGTAACAATTCTATATAAATAATGAATTAAACAACATATCAAGGGAAAATTCTTCCATCATTTAGATTTCTTATTTGTGCAGCAGTCTTGGAAAATGGCATACTTCAAACCAGATAAACCCAATGAATTTTTGAGAAAGGAAAATTTTGAAATCAGGAGACATTTCTTTTTTTATTTCAAGTAAATAAAACATTACATGGTAATTTATTGAATAGCATGAAACAATAGCTAATAAAATATTTAATTTTCTGGAAGAGTAACACATCAGACAAGATGTGATTTGAGAGTCAATCTCTTTTCAGCAAACCTTCATTCCTTCTGAACTTTTATTCCCTTTGTATATAGGGTGTTTATTCATTTAACGCCTGGTTTCTCAACTCCAACACTATTAACATTTTGGATTGAATAGTCATTTGATGTAGGAGGTTGCAACTGCATTCTGGGATGTCTAGCAGCACCCCTGGCCTTTAGTCACTGGATTCCAGCAGCCCTTCAGTCATGAGAAGCAATGATGACTGCAGACTTTACCAAATGTCCCTGGGGTGGCAGGAGGCTGGTGAGGGTGTGCATGTTTGTGTGTGTGCGTGTGTGTGTGTGTTTGCATAATTCTCCCTAGTTGATAACCACTTATTTAAGGCTACATTCCTACGAGAGCTGAGATCTCCCTTTTTCTTCTTTTCCAATTACCTTTTCCCCATTCCTTGGGTCTCCACTTTACTTGGACTCATTTCTCTACCTTTATGGAGACTGTTAAAAAAGAAAATCTCTTTATAGGAATTACACAAAGGCTCCTCTTCCCCCTGCTTCCTTAGCCCCACAGTAGGATATAGAGCTTGGAAGTGGAAGGGAGGCAGTGGAGGGGAGGATGGAGACTAGAGTTCCACATCACTTGCCTAGTGGACATTTGCTCCTTGGAAGAATAGCTATGACAAACCTAGACAGCGTATTAAAAAGCAGAGACATTGCTTTGCTGACAAAGATCCATATAGTCAAAGTTATTTTTTTTCCCAGTAGTCATGTATGCATGGAAATGTTGGACCATAAAGAAGGCTGAACACCGAAGAATTGACATTTGAATTGACACTTTTGAACTATGGTGCTGGAGAGGACTCTTGAGAGTCCTTTGGATAGCAAGGAGATCAAATGAGTCATTCCTAAAGGAAATCAACCCTGAATTTTCTTTAAAAGAACTGATGCTGAAGCTGAAGGTCCAATACTTTGGCAACCCGATATGAAGAGCTGACTCACTGGAAAAGATCCTGTTGCTGGGAAAGATTAAGGACAGGAGGAGATGTGGGCAACAGAGGATGAGATGGTTGGATGGGATCATCAACTCAATGGACAAGTGTTTGAGCAAACTCTGGGAGATAGGAGAGAGAAGGCTGGCGTGCTGCAGTCCATAGATAGTCCACAAAGAGTTGGAAACAACTGAGACTGAACAGTAACAACTGTTTTCTAATATTGTAGCAGGACATTTGTAACGGAGCTATGTAGAACACAGACATTAATGTCTCCATGGTAACAACAAAATCATCAGTGAGTTCCTAGGCCCATGGGTTCCCTTCTCCAGAGGATCTTCCCAGCCCAGGGATTGAACCCAGGTCTTCTGCATTGCAAGTGGATTCTTTACCAGCTGAGCCGCCAGGGAAGCCCAAGAATACTGGAGTGGTTAGCCTATCCCTTATCCACCAGATCTTCCTGATGCAGGAATCAAACCAGAGTCTCCTGCATTGCAGGTGGGTTCTTTGGCAGCTGAGTTACCAGGGAAGCCCCTTCAGAAATCTATTTACCAATAAATCAGTTAAGATCTCTGAATAGCAATCTCTTAAATTCTGAGACCCAGTAATTGGAATTCATGTAGCACAGTTTTAAATTAGGAGGTTAAACAGAAAGAGAGCTGACTTTCCTTCCTCTGATGCAGTTTGAATTAAAAAAAANAAATCTATTTACCAATAAATCAGTTAAGATCTCTGAATAGCAATCTCTTAAATTCTGAGACCCAGTAATTGGAATTCATGTAGCACAGTTTTAAATTAGGAGGTTAAACAGAAAGAGAGCTGACTTTCCTTCCTCTGATGCAGTTTGAATTAAAAAAAAATGTATACCAAAATGGCTTACCTTTGGTAATTAATTCAACTCCCTGAAACTTATATTTATAGAAGTTCTCTATAATCAGTTCATGCTTATTCTTCACACATGAAAACATATATTCCATGACTGTCATCAAATTCAGAGAAATGACAGTTACCAAGTGAAGGGCGTGACATATAGATTCCTTGTTCATATTAGTATTAGTTTAAAAGTATTAATACATGTTCACTGACTGCATACTTTCACAGTCATTTATATTTTGAAGAGATGCTTTTTGTAGCTCAGGAGTTTGTCTCTTTGCTCTTTCTAAAAAACAGTAACACATTACGGGGCTTCCCTGGTGGCTCAGATGGAAAAGAATTAGCCTGCAATGAAGACTCAAATTCAGTATCTAGATGAGGAAGACCCCCAAGAGAAGGGAATGGCCACCCACTACCGTATTCTTGCCTGGAGAATCCTATGGACAGAGGAGCCTACTGGGCTACAGTCCATGGGATTACAAAGAGTCATACATGACTCAGCAACTAATATACACACACATGCACACATAACACATTAAGTGCCTAGTAGATATAAGTCAGTATACCAGATATTGCAGTAATCACTCACATGATCAAGACATGAATTTATGCTGGTAGGAATTTCTGAAATTTATCGGAGGATTGCTAATATAACTATTGGAATAAAATAGGTTAGTTTGAGAACATTCTTTATTAGCTTATGCCCTGTGAATAATTACAGTAGAAATGGATTGGTATGTACATCTTTTTTACCTCCTGTAGACATTTTAGTGTGACTGGCCTAATTATGTACTATTCATCCATGTATTTAGTTCTCATATGCTAATGAGGCAAAAACAGACTTGAGAAGATTAGTTTAACCAGAGAGAAATGAAGCATTTAAGCATTACATGCACTTGTTAACCCTTTCCAAAAAGCACTCACTGAATCATCCTATGGCAACTTTGCTTGAAAATCCTTATGACTCAAGTAGGAGAAAATATTAGATGGGGGTTACATCTTCATTCCTGTATTTCAACACTATATAATATCCTTATTCTCCTCTATAATTCTGACAGAATGCAAAATAGGATTAAATCTTTTATCTGAGATGCTCAGAAATTAGCTTAAGTCACCAAATTATGGCACTTGGTTAATATTAAAAGAATTAATTTGCTTGGACATATTTTCTAATGAGAAATCAAGTGGTATAAAAGAGATTACCTATTGTCTCCCTATAGCTAATGTCTATTTTTTTAACTTTTTTTGCCGACTACATGGCTCCTAGGAATATAGATTATAGTTACTATACTCGCTCAAAGCCAGGGACAGTGAAAATTCCTGGGCAACTATTTTGCAGTGTGAGTAGTATGTGGTGTATGTGGCAGGTGTCCTTAATGAGAAGGTACGGTTCAGGTCAGTTCAGTTGCTCAGTCATGTCTGACTCTTTGCAACCCAAACAACTGTAGCAGGTCAGGCCTCCCTATCCATCACCAACTCCTAGGGTTTACTCAGAATCATGTCTATTGAGTCTAACGATCTCATCCTCTGTCATCCCCTTCTCCTCCTGCCTTCAATCTTTCCCAGCATCCGGGTCTTTTCCAATGAGTCAATTCTTCGCATCAAGTGGCCGAAGTATTGGAGTTTCAGCTTCAGCATCAGTCCTTCCAAGGAATATTCAAGACTGATTTCCTTTAGGATGGACTGGTTGGATCTCCTTGCAGTCCAAGGGACTCTCAAGAGTCTTCTTCGACACCATAGTTCAAAAAGATCAATTCGGTGCTCAGCTTACTTTATAGTTCAAATGCCACATCTATATATAATCACTGGAAAAACCATAGCTTTGACTTAGGTGAAATTTTGTGGGCAAAATAATGTCTCTGCTTTTTAATAAGCTGTCTAGGTTGGTCATAACTTTTCCTCTAAGGAGTAAGTGTCTTTTAATGTCATGGCTGTAGTCACCATTTGCAGTGATTTTGGAGCCCCCCAAAAATAAAGTCAGCAACTGTTTCCACTGTTTCCCCATCTTTCCAAGAAATGACAGGGCCAGATGCCATGACCTTAGTTTTCGGAATGCTGAGTTTTAAGCAAACTTTTTCACTCTCCTCTTTCACTTTCATCAAGAGGCTCTGTAGGTCTTTGCTTTCTGCCATAAGAGTGGTGTCATCTGAGGTTATTGATTTTTCTCCCTGCAATCTTGATTCCAGTTTGTGCTTCATCCAGCCTAGCATTTCTCATGATATTCTCTGCATATATGTTAAATAAGCAGGGTGATAATATACAGCCTTGATGTATTCCTCTCCCAATTTGGAACCAGTCTGTTGTTCCATGTTCATTTCTAACTGTTACCTTCTGACCTGCATACAGATTTCTTAGGAGGCAGGTCAGGTGGTCTGGTATTCCTATCTCTTTTAGAATTTTCTGCAGTTTGTTGTGAGCCACACAGTCAAAGGCTTTGGCATAATCAATAAAACAGAAATAGATGGCTTTTTTTTTTTT
>SJYA01002568.1:246021-256241 GCA_006410615.1 Neotragus moschatus | reverse complement strand
ATGTTGGCAACTTGATCTCTGGTTCCTCTGCCTTTACTAAATCCAGCTGTATATCTGGAGGTTCACAATTCATGTACTGTTGAGGCCTTGCTTGGAGAATTTTGAGCATTACTTTACTTGTGTGAGATGAGTGCAGTTTTGTGATAGTTTGAGCATTCTTTGTTATTGACTTTCTTTGGGATTGGAATAAAACTGACCATTTTAGTCCTGTAACCACTGCTGAGTTCCAGATTTGCTGGCATACTGAGGGCAGCACTTTCACAGCATCTTTTTTTTAGGATTTGAAATAGCTCAACTGGAATTCCATCACCTCCACTAGCTTTGTTCACAGTGATGCTTCCTAAGGTCCACTTGACTTCACATTCTAGGATGTCTGGCTCTAGGTAAGTGATTATACCATCGTGATTATCTGGGTCATGAAGGTTTTTTTTATAGTTCTTCTGTGTATTCTTTCCACTTCTTAACATCTTCTGCTTCTGTTAGGTCCATACCATTTCTGTCCTTTATTGTGCCCATCTTTGCATGAAATGTTCCCTTGGTATCTCTGTTTCTTGAAGAAATCTCTAGTCTCTCCTATTCTATTTTTCCCCCCTTCTATTTCTGTGCACTGATCACTGAGGAAGGCTTTCTTATCTCTCTTTGATATTCTTTGGAACTGTGCATTCAAATGGGTATATTGCTCCCTTTGTCCTTTGCCTTTAGCTTCTCTTCTTTTCACAGCCTTTTTCAAGGCCCCTCAGACAACCATTTTGCTTTTTTGCACTTATTTTTCTTGGAGATGGTCTTAATTCCTGTCTCCTGTACAGTGTTACGAACCTCTGTCCATAGGTCTTCAGGCACTCTGTCTATTAGATCTAATTCCTCGAATCTATTTGTCACTTGCACTGTATAATCATAAGGGATTTGATTTAGGTCATACCTGAATGGTCTANTGCTTTTTTGCACTTATTTTTCTTGGAGATGGTCTTAATTCCTGTCTCCTGTACAGTGTTACGAACCTCTGTCCATAGGTCTTCAGGCACTCTGTCTATTAGATCTAATTCCTCGAATCTATTTGTCACTTGCACTGTATAATCATAAGGGATTTGATTTAGGTCATACCTGAATGGTCTATGGTTTTCCCAACTTTCTTCAATTTAAGTCTGAATTTGGCAATAAGGAGTTCATGATCTGAGCCACAGTCAGGGCCTAGTACTGACCATCTGGTGATGTCTATGTGGAGAGTCGTCTCTTGTGTTGTTGGAAGAGGGTGTTTGCTATGACCAGGGTGTTCTCTCAGCAAAACTCTTTTAGCCCTTGCCCTGCTTCTTTCTGTGCTCCAATACCAAATTTGCCTGTTACTCCAGGTATTTCTTGGCTTCCTACTTTTGGATTCCAGTCCCAGATAATGAAAAGGACATCTTATTTGGAATGTTAGTTATAGAAGGTATAGTAGGTCTTCATAGAACCATTCAACTTCAGCTTCTTCGGCATACCTGGTCGGGGGATAGACTTGAATTATTTTGATACTGAATGGTTTGACTTGGAAATGAGCAGAGATCATTCTGTCATTTTTGAGACTGCATCCAAGTACTGCATTTTGGACTCTTTTGTTGACTATCATGGCTGCTCCATTTCTTCTAAGGGATTCTTGCCCACAATAGTATATATAATAGTCATCTGAATTAAATTTACCCATTTCAGTCCATTTTAGTTCACTGATTCCTAAAACGTCAACGTTCACTCTCGCAATTTCCTGTTTGCCCACTTCCAATTTGCTTTGATTCATGGATGTAACATTACAGGTTCCTTTGCAATATTGCTCTTTATAGCATTGGACTTTGCTTCTATCACCAGTCACAGCCACAACTGGGTGTTGTTTTTGCTTTGGCTCCATCTCTTCATTTTTTCTGGAATTATTTCTCCATTGATCTCCAGGAGCACCTACCAACCTGTGGAGNCATCTGAATTAAATTTACCCATTTCAGTCCATTTTAGTTCACTGATTCCTAAAACGTCAACGTTCACTCTTGCAATTTCCTGTTTGCCCACTTCCAATTTGCCTTGATTCATGGATGTAACATTACAGGTTCCTTTGCAATATTGCTCTTTACAGCATTGGACTTTGCTTCTATCACCAGTCACAGCCACAACTGGGTGTTGTTTTTGCTTTGACTCCATCTCTTCATTTTTTCTGGAATTATTTCTCCATTGATCTCCAGGAGCACCTACCAACCTGTGGAGTTCACCTTTCAGTGTTCTATTTTTTTGCCTTTTCATACTGTTCATGGGGTTCTCAAGGCAAGAATACTGAAGTGGTTTGCCATTCCCTTCTGCAGTGGACCACATTTTGTCAGAACTCTCCACCATGACCTGTCCATCTTGGTTGTGGTATTGCTCCCTCAATCTTTCTTAGATGCCTGTACACAACCAACCTCACTGTTGGTCTATAGCTTTTAAATTTCTAAGCCCAAGAGTAAAAGTTGCAGGCAGGGAATAGGAACCTGGTTGAGGACCCCTTGCAGCACCATACCAGCTTGGTACTGATGAATTTTAGTTAGTTAATCCGTGCTTTTTTTTTTTTTTTTTTTTACTGGTGAGATTTTATTTGTTCCAAGTTATATGCTGTGCTTAGTGATTCAGTTGTGTTGAACTCTTTGTGACCCCATGGACTGTAGCCCTGCCAGGTTCCTCTGTCCATGAGGATTCTCCAGAGAAGAATACTAGAGTTGGTTACCATGCCCTCTTCCAGGGCATCTTCCCAGCCCAGGGATTGAACCCAATTCTTCCACTTGAGGGTGGACTCTTTACCAGCTGAGCTACTATATGTAATCATAAATAATGCAGGCAGTTCAGTCACGAAAGAAGTAGGAATATGAGAAACAATGGCATCAAATTATAAGAATTTTCTTTTGTTTAAAGTTACAAATCTTCCTCTGTAGTGGGGAACATGCACGTGTCATGGTGCAAGGGTTTTTGTTGTTCAGTTGCTCAGCTGTGTCTGATTCTTTGTGACCCCAAGGACTGTAGCATGCATGCCAGGCTTCTTTGTCCATCGCTATCTCCCAAGTTTGTTCAAACTCATGTCTACTAGGACAATGATGCCATCCAACCATCTCATCCTCTGTCACCTCCGTCTCCTCCTGCCCTCAATCTTTCCCCATATTAAGGTCTTTCCCAATGATTTGGCTCTTCACATCAGGCAGCCAAAGTATTGGAGCTTCAGTTTAATGCCGCCTGTATACCTGTGCTCATTGACCTGAGTGATTGGTCTGAAAATGCTGACATAATACCTAAGAGTGCAACAGACTGATAAAGCCTAAATGTTTATTAATGTAAATGTTAGCTGTGGAATTTATGTTTAGTCAAGTCTGCGCTAA
The DNA here is from genome assembly GCA_006410615.1 of Neotragus moschatus. Classification (NCBI taxonomy): domain Eukaryota; kingdom Metazoa; phylum Chordata; class Mammalia; order Artiodactyla; family Bovidae; genus Neotragus; species Neotragus moschatus. The sequence continues at coordinate 252,882 of SJYA01002568.1, read as the reverse complement.
TACCCTGCAATCCTTTAACACAGATAAAATAATCACCTTATAGATAAAGCAAAGGGTAGAGTTTTGCGTTAGCTGCCAAATAATGAGACAATAAAGTAAAGTGAATGTTGCTCAGTGGTGTCAGTCTTTTTCATAGTCTGTGGAAATCTCCAGAACAGAATACTGGAGTGGGTAACCTTTCCCTTCTTCAAGGGATCTTCCCAACCCAGGGATCAAACCCAGGTCTCCCACATTGCAGGTGGATTTTTTACCAGCTGAGCCACAAGGGAAACTCAGTGAGACAGAATGAGTACCTTAAATTCACTGAATACTCATGAAATTTCCTTCTCTAATAGCCACCACTAATGTTTATGATATAATTAATATTTGTACCATTTATCTATGTTGTGATCACTTCAGAGTGGAAAATATTATGATCCACATTTTTTGAGAAGAGGAAACTGTTCTTTAGAAAAGGTAAATTGGTGGGCTATGTTCATAGATGCAGCTAAATATGGAGCTAGAATTCAAGGCATATAACATGATTTCACACAATATTGGAGAAGGAAATGACAACCCTCTCCAGTAGTCTTGCCTGGAGAATCCCAGGGACAGAGGAGCCTGGCAGGCTGCTGTCTGTGGGGTTGCACAGAGTCAGACACGACTGCAGTAACTTAGCAGCAGCACCCAATATTATCTTGACCCCTTCCAGATCTACTTCCCCTCTCCTCCCTCCCTTTACTTCTCATTCTATCTTCACAAGGTCATGAGGAGATACTGATGGATTAGTCTACTCTAGATAGTTTCTCTCCTCTATTTTTACAACATACTCCAGACATTATCTGTTTTACTAAGAACAAGATATATTTTAATATTCACTCACTCCCTTGTTACACATTTTCTTCAATCTTTTTCATTCTTTCATAGTGTGCAGCTGTTACCCAAGACCCTTTTGGGGTGGATTGTCCAGATTTTCTCTAGCAGAATTACACCATCCCCTACTATAAATATCTTTAATATCAGACTTCAATATCGTGTGTGTTAGTCACTCAGTCATGTCCAACGCTTTGCAATACCATGGACTGAGGATAACCAGGCTCCTATGTCCATGTAATTCTCTAGACAAGAATACTGGAGTATGTTGTGATTCTTTTCTCCAGGGAATCATCCCAACCTAGGGATAAAACTTGGGTCTCCCCCATGGCAGTCAGATTCTTTACCATCTGAGCCACCAGGGAAGTCCCCGATATTGCTCTATCATTGTCATAATTAGCAGCTGGTTAACTCAGGTCATGGTAATAAGACTTTCTGGACATTTTAAGAAGGACTTCAATGAAACACTTCGCTGAAGCTCAAAGAAGTCAAATGCACCTGCTAATAACTTAAATCACCATGCCTAATTATTGATGGAGCAATCACTTTTGGTTATTGGGATTTTCAGGGCCCTTCAAGTCATGCCACAACAGTGTCTGTCCATGTGCCACGTACAGGCCTCACCAGACATGAAAAAATATAACAGCAAATACTTCATAGGGCATACCAAATCTGCTTCTATGATTTTTTGAAATTCCAATTCAAATGTGCAACAGCAATGATGATAAGACTGTGTTTTAGGTCAAGGGATAGTTGTTTTGTCCAAGACATAGCCTCTGTATATTTAAAGGGAGTTAATGTCGTGCAAAAATAGGAAACAACATTTATGACTGCAGATTATTTGATATCTAGATTTCACTGTACTTATGCTCATCAAGATGATTAATTTATTTTCTATTAGGCACTTCTTAATTTATCTGTCCTAATCATAACAATAGTTCCTGCTAGGAAATAACATTTTAAAAAGGGTCATTAAATTCCCTCCTGTCTAAACCAATCTAAACATATTATAAGTTTTAATGTCATGTCATACTTAGATCCAGCATCTTCCTCAAAAGTAAAAATATTTTGCAGCGTTTGCAAAATTATTGAACACTCCTTCTGTGTAACCTACATGCTCTAAGCAATTCAATCCTCCCTTTCTCTAGTTTATCTTTAGAAGGAAACACAAAAATGACTCTTAAAATTAATTTAACAAATAATTAGTCAGATAGCATCTAGTGCCAGATAATCAAATTTGCAGTGTTTAAGAGAGGAATAAAACTAATATATAAACACACATATGTAATATGAAAAAAATATATATAATCATATGCTCTAAAGAATCACAAAATTCTGTAGAAATCATGAAGAAAATAAAGAAAGGCTGAGTAAATATTGAGAGCTAGCTGAGGGTGATGCTTTTTAGATAATTTTGTAAATACCACCTCATCTAAATAGAATACATTTAAACAGAGCCATGTAAAAAGAAAAGAAGTCAGTATGTAGGAAAGAACAATTAAGCCAGACCACCGAAAAGAATGGAGAGGGAAATGGCCACTCACTCCTGTACTCTTGCCTGGAAAATTCAATGGATGGAAAAGCCTGGTAGGCTACAGTCTATTACGTCATAAATAATTGAACATGACTGAGTGACTTCACTTTCTTTCTTTCTATAGTTCCTTTTGGAGGAGGAAATGGCAACCCACTCCAGTGTTCTTTCCTGGAGAATTCCATGAATGGAGGGGCCTGGTAGGCTACAGTCTATGGACTTGCACAGAGTTGGACATGACTAAGCAATTAACACACACACACACACACACACACCCCAAAAAGAAAATGTAAAACCCTGAGGCACAGCCACCCTTAATATCTTTATGGAAAATCAAAGAGGCCAGAGTGGCTGGAGGAGGACTGCTGATCAGGAAGTTAAAAGATATAATGTAGGTTCTAGGCCATTGTAGTGAAGAACACTGGCTTTGATTATGTGTACAATGAAAAAGAATTTGACAGTGCTGAACAAAGGAGGGGTATGATTTTGTTTAAATTTTTTAAAGGATCACTATGGCAACTGTGTGGATACTAGACTATTGAGGGGAGAGGGTAGAGAGATAAGGATGCTATTTTAAAAGCTCAGGTTAGGTATTATGGTGACTAGAATTTAGAGGAAACCTGTAGCAACATCAAACAGTAGCAATATTAGAAATATTTTGAAGATAAAGCCCACGGAATTTGTTAATAGATTAATGTAACAGTTGAAAGAACAAAAACTCATGATGACGTAGATTTAGTAACCAGAAAAGCGGAATTTTCTCTACCAGAATTGTCCCACCCTCTGCTATACGCGTTGTTAACATCAACACTGCATTATAGACATATTGTGTTTACTGAGATGAAAACCACAGAAGATGTCTACTGGGCATGGATGGGGGAAATAATTAAGTTTGGATATATTAATTTTGACCTCTCAGTGGAGATATCTAAGATGACTGGTGCATTTGAGCCCATAGTTGAGGGGGGGAGTGGGTCAGACAGAAAGACCAGGAAGTATTTGGAAATCAAACACTGATAAAGTTGACACATATCAAAGGGAATATGTGATGGAGACTGAGAGAGAAAAAAAAAAAGAAAAAGTCAAGGATGAGGAATCAACAAGTATGCCAAAGGTTGTTAAATGTCAAAGACGGTGATGATGAAGAATTGATTATTGGGTTTCACAGTGCTTTTCTAGAGCAATTTTGCTAGAATTCTTGTAAAGAAATCTGATTGGCATTTGTTCAAAAAGACTAGGAAAAGATAGATCACCGGGAGGAAAAGTTTTTCAAAGAANTCAACAAGTATGCCAAAGGTTGTTAAATGTCAAAGACGGTGATGATGAAGAATTGATTATTGGGTTTCACAGTGCTTTTCTAGAGCAATTTTGCTAGAATTCTTGTAAAGAAATCTGATTGGCATTTGTTCAAAAAGACTAGGAAAAGATAGATCACCGGGAGGAAAAGTTTTTCAAAGAATACTGCAGTGAAGAACAGTAGAAGAAAAAAACTGAACAGGATATATAAAGAACAAAAGTTTTAAAAAGGAGGTATGACCACATATTTATACATTAAGGAGAATAATATCTTAGAAAAGTAAATCAAAGAGGAAGAGACCAAAGAAAGAAGGGCTTAGAATCAGAAAACATTGTGTTCAACAAATGAAACAAACAAAAAATAGCAGAGGGATATATGCAAATACATGTATGTGGGTATATATCATAATAAAAATGATCTGGTGAACATCCACAAATCCTTAAGGGAAAACAATTCACCAGAAATATGTGTTTTGCATAGGAACTATTACATAGCTAATAAATACAAGGAAATTTGTTACTTGAACTCTAAAGCACTTTAGCACTCTTTTCATTATTAACTACAAGAATAAAAACCTTATCTTCAACAAAGGAGGCAAGAATATACAGTGGATTAAAGACAATCTCTTTAATAAGTGGTGCTGGGAAAACTGGTCAGCCACTTGTAAAAGAATGAAACTAGACCACTTTCTAACGCCATACACAAAAATNAAAAATTAAAAAAAAAAAAGAAAATGCTATAAGTGAAAGATAGTTAGGGAATCCTTGAAAGATGAGAGAAATATTATGCTTTTACATTGCACAGTTAACTGGAACACATGTCAGAAAGGTTTGCAGTCTTATTAACCCAAATTCAGTGTAATTTGAAATAGAACTGTAGCACTCAAGTGAGCAAATGTTTGCTTTCAGACAGTCTATTGTTAAAGTTTGAAAAGTGCAATCTCTTCAAACTGATTCTTAGTCTGTTCTTAATACAGAAAAGCAATTAGGAAGTAGAGTATTAGCAAGTATCACTCAGTAAATAAATATTTACTGTCAAGTTTACAGATGTGAAAAATCCCTTTTCCACATATAATTCTAATTGAATTTAAACAGCTTCTTAAGTATTCTATTAAATCTTGGATACTTTTTGAACAAACTGCAATGGCACATTATATTTTTAAGCTTTAAAAATCATTAAATGGAGTTTAGGACATTCATTACCTAAAACTAAAAATATTTAGTGAGGCTTTGTTCCAAGGTCTCCTTCAGCATTAAGACATTTCAGTGTATAATTTACAAAATATTTTTCAACACTGTGGACAGTCAAAACTTGCACATTAATAATTTTGCTTTTCTTGTTATTAAAAAGAATTCCATATATTATTAATGTTTTATGGTCGTTGAGAAATTTTCATCTGGACTTTTTTTTTCACTTAACCTTTTTCTAAAAAATAATTTCTGAAATAACTGAATGTAATAGAAACAAATAATAAAATATAAATTCATCTTCTTTTTAGCATCTGGAATCGTGCTTTATTTTTAGCACCTTAGTTGCTAAAGAAAGAACCAGTTGAATGAATGCTTTCTTTCTTGATGCCCTCAAAGAGCTTACATATGATTTAGTATATCATAAATCCAGTCTCAGGAACACAGCCCTATTAAATACCTAGGTTTTGAAGGAAAATGTGGTTGGATAACAGAAAATACACATTATCTTCTTTAAGTAATAATAGTATCCAACATAAACGTTGAGTTCCTATTATGTGTCTACTATTTTTATTAGATCATTGTAAGTGTATCAAATTTACGTTTCAATAAAAGCTAAAAGCAGAGGTATTATTACCCACTTTTCAGATTTGGAATCTGAGAGTTTAAGTAGCTTGTCAAGAACTTCCAGGAAGTAATTAAATGACTAAGCTAGGATCTAAATTTTAACCAGCTCTTTTTAGAGATTCACCTGGTTACGAATTGGTTATTAGTAGATAAGGGACATCTAAAATCACACATTTCCAGTTCTTACTGTTTGTCTAGTATATACAACTTAAATAAATCTTTTGATTTATCATCTTACATGGAATACTTAGCAGTTCCCCCAAAAAGTTTGTTTGGGTTTTCCCATAAGATTTAATGGAAAGAACCAAATGAACTTTTTGGTCAACCCAACAAAATGGCAGCATGCTTATATATTTATTTTTCTCAGTAAGTTGTATATATTTAGATTTCTCTTTCATCAGGTCCTTTTAAATACAAGATGGACATCAACAGAAAAAATCTCAAAGTTGATTTTAAAATAAAACATTACCTGCAATATCTGCATTGTTAAAGCAAGGTATTTATATTACTTTAAAGAAAATACACATTAAATAGTTTATTTACTAATGAAGTGTGAAGTACTCAAAGCATTTTTGAAATCGGTAATATTTCGCTGTAGCTTTCTTATAAGCTGATAATAATTAAGTACATTATTCAGTAAATGGCAAATACGGTACTGTGACAGGAAATAAAATGATACATGTAGATAAAAAAGCAGTCACAACATAAGAGTGTAGAGAAGGATTCCTAAGAGTATGATGGAATTAAGAGTATGGCGTCACACAGAGCCAGACACGACTGAAGCGACCTAGCAGCAGCAGCAGGCTGCAGTCCATGGGGTCCCTAAGAGTCAGACATGACTGAGCGACTTGACTTTCACTTTTCACTTTCATGCGTTGGAGAAAGAAATGGCAACCCACTTCAGTGTTCTTGCCTGGAGAATCCCAGGGACGGGAGAGCCTGGTGGGCTGCCGTCTATGGAGTCGCACAGAGTAGGACATGACTGAAGCAACTTAGCAGCAGCAGCAGCAGAGCGTGACCATTAGTTGCCCCAGGGTCTTGAACAAGACAATAAGGATGCAGGATCCTCTTAGAACCATCAAAAGTTTTACAGAAAAAAAAAAAAAAAAAAGATTCAAACAAGAGAAATGCTAAACACAGCAAGTTTTAGAATAAGTGATGGATGCTAAAAAGTAAGACTGTATTCCCTGTTGATCTAAGAAGGAACTCCTTTGAGAAGACATGTTATAATCATACTAATAGATCTTAGTGGATGTTGACCAATCACCTGTAAACCATGGCTGAAACTTAATTCAAGAAAGAAGGGACAATGTGATAGGAAAGCTTTGGTTTGCCAACTTACTAAAAACAAGCAGGAAAGAGAACAA
>SJYA01002568.1:192052-239961 GCA_006410615.1 Neotragus moschatus | reverse complement strand
ATATATATGTGTTAGTATACTGTATTGGTGTTTTTCTTTCTGGCTTACTTCACTCTGTATAATCGGCTCCAGTTTCATCCATCTCATTAGAACTGATTCAAATGTATTCTTTTTAATGGCTGAGTAATACTCCATTGTGTATATGTACCACAGCTTTCTTATCCATTCATCTGCTGATTGACACCCAGGTTGCTTCCATGTCCTGGCTATTATAAACAGTGTTTCTTAAAAGATTTATATTCTTTGGCCTTGATACAAGTTTTCACTTTGTTATTGACGGTTTTGTTTGATCCCCACTCATTTTGTCTGAAGCAAATGTAGTAACAGATTCTAAGCACATACAAGTATTCTCTAGTCCTCTTTTGAAGGAAGTGAAGGAAAGAATATTCTCCACCCAGAACTTCTGAGACAGATCAGGAGCATAACAGGAGTAACTTATTTCCATATTCTCAAACAATAAGGCAGTGGATACCACTGGCTTCCTTGTTTCCTTGCGTAGACCAAAGATGTCATCATGACACCCCTTACTAAAATGTCAACTTCTTGAGAAGAAAGACTCAAATTGCCTTGTTAATTTCTGCATCCCCAACTTTTAGCATAGGGCTCAGACAATAAAAGCAAAAGAAACATTTATTGAACATGTGGATTAAATTATAATTTATGTATCCTTTATCAATTCCTATCATGAACATTGGGCCCACATAGAACCTCAAAAATTTAAAAGATTTAACGTGACCTCTGGAAAGACCCTAAATTTTTTTCTTCTATATACCTTTTGCATTGTTTATTAGGAATAATTCATATAAACATTCTATAATTTAGACATATTTCTTTATCCAAACTATTAATTCATGTAAGAATCAATATATATTCTCTTTATAAGCTTAGTAATTTACTCACTCACTGAGAATTCATCTAACAAATATCTTTACTAAACTAACAAAACTTTTGTTTATAAGCTCTGAGCCAGATATTGTTCTGAGGCACTGAGGTTCAGTTCACTTCAGTCACTCAGTCGTGTCTGACTCTTTGCAACCCCATGANTCCAAACTATTAATTCATGTAAGAATCAATATATATTCTCTTTATAAGCTTAGTAATTTACTCACTCACTGAGAATTCATCTAACAAATATCTTTACTAAACTAACAAAACTTTTGTTTATAAGCTCTGAGCCAGATATTGTTCTGAGGCACTGAGGTTCAGTTCACTTCAGTCACTCAGTCGTGTCTGACTCTTTGCAACCCCATGAATCACATCATGCCATGCCTCCCTGTCCATCATCAATTCCCAGAGTTTACTCAAACTCATGTCCATTGAGTCGGTGATGCCATCCAGCCATCTCAACCACTGTCATCCCCTTCTCCTGCCTTCAGTCTCTCCCAACATCAGAGACTTTTCCAATGGGTCAGTTTTTCACATCAGGTGGCCTAAGTATTGGAGTTTCAGCTTCAGCATTAGTCCTTCCAATGAATATTCAAGACTAATTTCCTTGGACTGGTTGGACCTTCTTGCAGTCCAAGGGACTTCTCCAACACCACAGTTCAAAAGCATCAATTCTTCGGCACTCAGCTTTCTTCACATTCCAACTCTCACATCCATACAAGACTACTGGAAAAACCATAGCCTTGACTAGACAGACCTTTGTTGGCAAAATAACACCTCTGTTTTTCAATATGCTATCTAGGTTGCTCATAACTTTCCTTCCAAGGAGTAAGCGTCTTTTAATTTCATGGCTGCAATCACCATCTGCAGTGATTCTGTAGCCCCAAAATAGAAAGTCTGACACTGTTTCCCCATCTATTTCCCATGAAGAGATGGGACCAGATGCCATGATCTTCGGTTTCTGAATGTTGACTTGTAAGCCAGCTTTTTCACTCTCCACTTTCACTTTCATCAAGAGGCTTTTTAGTTCCTTAAAAGTTCCAGAAAGTTTAGTTCACTTTCTGCCATAAGGGTGGTGTCATCTGCATATTTGAGGTTCTTGATATTTCTCCCAGCAATTTGATTCCAGCTTGTGCTTCTTCCAGCCCAGCATTTCTCATGATGTACTCTGTATATAAGTTAAATAAGCAGGGTGACAATATACAGCCTTGACATACTCCTTTTCCTATTTGGAACTAGTCTGTTAACTGTTGCTTCCTGACCTGCATATAGGTTTCTCAAGAGGCAGGTCAGGTGGTCTGGTATTCCCATCGCTTTCAAAACACTCTAAATAAAGACAGTTCTCATATAATTTAGCATCTATAACTTCACTGTTTTAAAATGATATTTAACACATTGAATTACTTTTCCATAATATGACTGTCCTTTACAATATAGATATCGTTTAAGTCTATGTATAGAAACAGAAGTCAACCAAATCTAATATTCTATTCTTTGAGAATATGGAACTCAAATCAATCTTCCTGATTTGCTGCTGTAATTTGGGGTAAAGAATGTTCTTTTTTTAGCTATTTTTAAACGATCAGGATTTGATGTTTGCATTTAGAATGCTGTGTGCTGAAATCGCATTCATTTACACAAAATATATATGTAATATTTCAAGATTTTTAAGCAATCTTTAAATATATATTAGCTTTCATTGTTTAACACCCTCTAAAAATTGTCTGAACATAAATGGAAAGAAATCTTTTCTGAAATTTGCATGTTGTTAAAATTAGGTGAACACTGAATTAAAAGAAAGAGTAATTCATCAGATTATGCTTATTACAATTATAATAGTATCAAAAATATTAATATAATGCTTATAGGGAACACATTTCAGACATACTTACCAAGGATGTATAATTAAAATAAATACAAATCAGTGTTTTATATTTTAGCGACTTTTTATTCAAATAAATAGAATTTTTGAAGGCCATATAGAAGAAAAAATTGTTATACCTCTGGTCTAAATTTATTTAATAAATAAATATCTTTTAACAAAACTTTAACAAAATCAAAAGGCTGTTAACCATAATGCTATTTTTTCAAGTTGATGTTTGCAATACCCCTGCCTAAGCTACCACTCAAATGTCAGAGACTAACATCATTCTGCCCCAAATGAATATAAGTACACATCGAATGGCATTCTTGATTACATTAGACCTATATATTCTAACAAAAAGCAGCTGAGTAACAAATGAACACACATGAAATAATATTTGTGCACACACTATTTTTAGGCATGAGTTAAACAGAACAAGCAAATAGGTGTGCAATGTTTCCTAAGTTTATTGCTTAAGGAATGTTAACCCTCAGGATAATTAGTGGCATAAATTAATTTATGGGTACTGTGAAAGTGAAAGTCACTCAGTCCTGTCTGAGTCTTTGTGATCCCATGGACTATAAGTCAACGGAATTCTTCAGGCCAGAATACTGGAGTGGGTAGCCTTTTCCTTCTCCAGGGGATCTTCCTAACCCAGGGATCGAACCCAGGTCTCCCATATTGCATGAGTACCATAGCGGAGAACAATCTCCTACACCTCATAATGAAAGCTTCTCTGGTAGCTCAGAGAGTATAGAAACTGCTCTCAATGAAGGAGACCCGGGTTCAACTCCTATTTCAAGATGATTCCCTGGATTCTCTACAGAAGGGAATGGCAACTCATTCCAGTACTCTTGCCTAGAGAATTACATGGACAGAGGAGCCCGGCAGGCTACAGTCCATGGGTTGCAAAAAGTCTGACCCCACTGAATGACTAACACTTTCATATTTATAATGAAGAAGAAAGTTTATTTTCTTCTTGGTAATAATTATTATTAAAACTTTCTTGGTATAACTTTTGACTTCCACACAGAAGGTAGAGATTTCTTTCCATACTGCAATAATATCTGATCATATGTACGTTTTCTATGCTAATCACAGGAACATAGTATGAATCTAAGCNAATAAGCAGGGTGACAATATACAGCCTTGACATACTCCTTTTCCTATTTGGAACTAGTCTGTTAACTGTTGCTTCCTGACCTGCATATAGGTTTCTCAAGAGGCAGGTCAGGTGGTCTGGTATTCCCATCGCTTTCAAAACACTCTAAATAAAGACAGTTCTCATATAATTTAGCATCTATAACTTCACTGTTTTAAAATGATATTTAACACATTGAATTACTTTTCCATAATATGACTGTCCTTTACAATATAGATATCGTTTAAGTCTATGTATAGAAACAGAAGTCAACCAAATCTAATATTCTATTCTTTGAGAATATGGAACTCAAATCAATCTTCCTGATTTGCTGCTGCAATTTGGGGTAAAGAATGTTCTTTTTTTAGCTATTTTTAAACGATAAAGATTTTATGTTTGCATTTAGAATGCTGTGTGCTGAAATCGCATTCATTTACACAAAATATATATGTAATATTTCAAGATTTTTAAGCAATCTTTAAATATATATTAGCTTTCATTGTTTAACACCCTCTAAAAATTGTCTGAACATAAATGGAAAGAAATCTTTTCTGAAATTTGCATGTTGTTAAAATTAGGTGAACACTGAATTAAAAGAAAGAGTAATTCATCAGATTATGCTTATTACGATTATAATAGTATCAAAAATATTAACATAATGCTTATAGGGAACACATTTCAGACATACTTACCAAGGATGTATAATTAAAATAAATACAAATCAGTGTTTTATATTTTAGCGACTTTTTATTCAAATAAATAGAATTTTTGAAGGCCATATAGAAGAAAAAATTGTTATACCTCTGGTCTAAATTTATTTAATAAATAAATATCTTTTAACAAAACTTTAACAAAATCAAAAGGCTGTTAACCATAATGCTATTTTTTCAAGTTGATGTTTGCAATACCCCTGCCTAAGCTACCACTCAAATGTCAGAGACTAACATCATTCTGCCCCAAATGAATATAAGTACACATCGAATGGCATTCTTGATTACATTAGACCTATATATTCTAACAAAAAGCAGCTGAGTAACAAATGAACACACATGAAATAATATTTGTGCACACACTATTTTTAGGCATGAGTTAAACAGAACAAGCAAATAGGTGTGCAATGTTTCCTAAGTTTATTGCTTAAGGAATGTTAACCCTCAGGATAATTAGTGGCATAAATTAATTTATGGGTACTGTGAAAGTGAAAGTCACTCAGTCCTGTCTGAGTCTTTGTGATCCCATGGACTATAAGTCAACGGAATTCTTCAGGCCAGAATACTGGAGTGGGTAGCCTTTTCCTTCTCCAGGGGATCTTCCTAACCCAGGGATCGAACCCAGGTCTCCCATATTGCATGAGTACCATAGCGGAGAACAATCTCCTACACCTCATAATGAAAGCTTCTCTGGTAGCTCAGAGAGTATAGAAACTGCTCTCAATGAAGGAGACCCGGGTTCAACTCCTATTTCAAGATGATTCCCTGGATTCTCTACAGAAGGGAATGGCAACTCATTCCAGTACTCTTGCCTAGAGAATTACATGGACAGAGGAGCCCGGCAGGCTACAGTCCATGGGTTGCAAAAAGTCTGACCCCACTGAATGACTAACACTTTCATATTTATAATGAAGAAGAAAGTTTATTTTCTTCTTGGTAATAATTATTATTAAAACTTTCTTGGTATAACTTTTGACTTCCACACAGAAGGTAGAGATTTCTTTCCATACTGCAATAATATCTGATCATATGTACGTTTTCTATGCTAATCACAGGAACATAGTATGAATCTAAGCGTACTATAAAAAGCAAATCAAAATATGGTTATAGAGAATAGACTGCAACAAAAACCAGATACTAGAGAAATGAAGTCTCGCAACTTTTTAGTGTATCAACATTATTATGTTATTAATAACTAGAGAATATGATAGAGAAATCTAGTTTACAGAGTCAACATCATTATATCTCAAAAAATGACTGTAGTTGTAAATATTATTAAACTGACCCAGATGGAATTTAGACAGATGCCATGATTCATAAAAACCTGCAAATTACAATTAAAAGAACATGAATAAATATTGCAGTTGGTATCCTTAACTAATATCTACTTAGTTATACAAATCTACCAGTTTATGCCATCAGTTCAGTTCAGTTCAGTTCAGTCGCTCAGTCGTGTCTAACTCTGTGAACCCATGAATTGCAGCATGCCAGCTCTCCCTGTCCATCACCAACTCCTGGAGTTCACTCAAACTCACATCCATCGAGTCGATGATGCCATCCATCCATCCATCTCAACCTCTGTCATCCCCTTCTCCGCCTGCCCCCAATCCCTCCCAGCATCAGAGTATTTTCCAGTGAATCAACTCTTCGCATGATGTGGCCAAAGTACTGGAGTTTCAGTTTTAGCATCATTCCTTCCAAAGAAATCCCAGGACTGATCTCCTTTAGAATGGACTGGTTGAATCTCCTTGCAGTCCAAGGGACTCTCAAGAGTCTTCTCCAACACCACAGTTCAAAAGCATCAATTCTTCGGCGCTCAGCCTTCTTCACAGTCCAACTCTCCCATCCATACATGACCACTGGAAAAACCATAGCCTTGACTAGATGGATCTTAGTCAGCAATGTAATGTTTCTGCTTTTCAATATGCTGTCTAGGTTGGGCATAACTTTCCTTCCAAGGAGTAAGCATCTTTTAATTTCATGGCTGTAATCACCATCTGCCATGATATAACATTATTCATATTAACTGCAATGTTTTGAAAAATTATAAAATTTGCATGAAAGAAATATGAACTCAGTATAGCAAGTAATGCATTATTTAGCAAATGCATTAGTTTTGAAGCAAAAAAGAAGGGATGTTACTTTAAAAATTAAATTATTCTTTTTAAAATAAGGTAAAAATACTTTGACTGTCTACGTAAACATATTATTTAATAGGGAGTTACATTCTACTCAGTGTTCATTTCTGTACAAATGAAAATAATTCAAATATTATTTGCATAATGTTTAAAAATATTAAAATATTTCTAAAAGAAAATACTACAAAGTCTTAGGAGTATAATGTATTTGGATCAGTTTGAATTTGATAATAATTTTCTCATTAAATGAAATTAAATATTTTGTGGATGAGAACATCCTGTGAAGATTTACCTATATATCTCCCTCAACACCATACCTTAGACAGCACTGAAGTAGTCCTATAATGAATTGCTAAAGTAAAATTACTTTAGCAAAATTAACATAATATCAAAAGTCTGATGAAAATATCCAAATAGAACCCAAAGCCAGGGCACAAAAATATATTAAGAAACATTTATAGAACTGAAGGGAGAAATAGCAAATATAACAATAGTAGGAGACTTCAGTGCTTCAGTTTAAATAATGGATATATCACCCAAATAGAAATTCAGTAAGAAAATATGGAACTGACACATTTAAATAGATAGGCTTAATGAATATTTACAGAAAATTCCAACCAATAGCAGCAGAATACACATTCTTCACAAGAACCCATGGAACATTCATCAGGGAAGATCATATGTTAGATTACAAAGCAAGTCTTAGCAAATTTAAGAAGAAGGAAATCACATCAAGCATCTTTTCCAATCACAACGGTATGAACTTAGAAATTAATCACAGGGAGAAAATGGAAAAATCACATGCTCATGGAGGTTAAATAACATGCTATTGAGCAACCAATTTTTTAAAAAATAAAAATAGACAAACTTTTAACTATGGTAACCAAGAAAAAAAAGTTTCAAGTAAGCAAAAATACAAATGAAAGAAGAGAACTTGATACTATACAAATACAAAGAATGAATCAAGAGAGACTACTATGAACAAGCATATAGTAGCAAACTGGACCACTTTGAGGAAACTGATAAATTTTTAGAAACATACAACCTACCAAGACTNAACCAAGAAAAAAAAGTTTCAAGTAAGCAAAAATACAAATGAAAGAAGAGAACTTGATACTATACAAATACAAAGAATGAATCAAGAGAGACTACTATGAACAAGCATATAGTAGCAAACTGGACCACTTTGAAGAAACTGATAAATTTTTAGAAACATACAACCTACCAAGACTTGAGTCACAAAAAACTGAAAGTCTAAACACATACATTACTAGTAAGAGTACTGAATCAATGATCAAAAAAAAAAAAAAAAAGTATTTTACAAGTAAATGAACAAAACACCTGGGTCCAGATGGATTCATTGGTGAATTCTAACACACATTAAAAAAAATAATAATACCAACACTTCTGAAATTCTTCCAAAAAATAAAAGAGTCAAGAAATCTTCCAAAATCATTTTATAAAGCCAGAATTACCCTAAAACCAAAACTAGTCAAGGGAACAAAAAGAAAAGATTACAGGCCAATATGTCTGATGAACATAGGCACAAAAATCCTCGACAAAATATTAGCAATCCAAATTCAACAGTACACTAAAAGGATTATGCATCATGATCAAGTGGAATTTACTTCAAGGATGCAAGGNATTACCCTAAAACCAAAACTAGTCAAGGGAACAAAAAGAAAAGATTACAGGCCAATATGTCTGATGAACATAGGCACAAAAATCCTTGACAAAATATTAGCAATCCAAATTCAACAGTACACTAAAAGGATTATGCATCATGATCAAGTGGAATTTACTTCAAGGATGCAAGGCTGTTTCAATATCTGCAAGATTAATTTGATATACCATGCTAACAGAATGAAAGATAAAAATCATATGATCACCACATGCAGAAAAAGCATTTGACAAAATTCAATATAATTTTGTGATAAAAAAACCTCTCAATCAATTGAATAAAGATAGAATGTACCTCAGCATAATAAAGGCCGTGTATAATTCTCACAGCACAGGTTTGAATGTTCCTACCACAAGTAAGAAATGCGAGGGATGTGCAATGATTAGGTGTTAGAGAAATCTCTGGGGCAATCATTTGTCATATATTCATCAATCAAATCAACACCTTGCACAATTAAAACTACATAATGTTATGTTAATATATTTCAATAAAGCTAGAAATACAGTAAATGCTGATAATGTGAAAATAATTTTTTACAGATAAAATATTAATTAAAAAAATGTAACTACCTTTAACTAAGACTCATAGAATGTGTATTGATATTGACAAAAGCATCAGAGCAATAATTCTATCATTGACAGATAGTGGTGTTGACTCATGTTTATCTTCATTTTAGATTTGTGAGTAATGATATTTAAAGACAGCTTTCCTTAAGTGAACTTATGCAAATAGTTAGATGTACACTCAAGAAAATACTTGGAAATAAATTTGCCAAGCATTACCAGTCTAGTAAGAATGATGAAATTAATTTCTCTTGTGTTGATAAGAAAGAAAAGTGAAGTCACTCAGTTGTGTCTGACCCTTTATGACCCCGTGGACGGTAGCCCACCAGGCTCCTCTGTTCATGGGATTCTCCAGGCAAGAATAGTGGAATGGGTAGTCATTTCCTTCTCCAGGGGATCTTCCCAACCCAGGGATAGAACTTGGGTCTCCCAAAATGCAGGCAGACTCTTTACTGTCTGAGCTACCAGGGAAGCCTGTATTAATAAATTTATTAAAAAGAATATGTAGCAAATTTGGCCTTATATTTGAGGCGAAAAATGAGAATATTAGCAAAATATATAACCATAGAATTAAAATTCCGAAATGACTCATCCACACAAATCTTATAAAAAATGGTAAATTAACTATAGCGTNTACCAGGGAAGCCTGTATTAATAAATTTATTAAAAAGAATATGTAGCAAATTTGGCCTTATATTTGAGGCGAAAAATGAGAATATTAGCAAAATATATAACCATAGAATTAAAATTCCGAAATGACTCATCCACACAAATCTTATAAAAAATGGTAAATTAACTATAGCGTTGCTTTAGTAAGTACTCATAAGGCGATGACACCCCACTCCAGTACTCTTGCCTGGAAAATCCCATGGACAGAGGAGCCTGGTAGGCTGCGGTCCATAGGGTCGCGAAGAGTCAGACACAACTGAGCGACTTCCCTTTCACTTTTCACTTTCATGCATTGGAGAAGGAAATGGCAATGCACTCCAGTGTTCTTGCCTGGAGAATCTCAGGGACGGGGGAGCCTGGTGGGCTGCCATCTATGGGGTCATACAACGTCGGACACGACTGAAGTGACTTAGCAGCAGCAGTAGCAGCATCTGACTGCTAAACAAAATCTTCCCTTAAAAACTAGTGCACCACTTATCCCTGCTTTTATAGTGTGATATGAACAACAGAATATTCTACATCTGAGAGATCATTTCATGATTTAGATCTTTATGTGGTCTGCAAACTGGGAAAGTTATCAGCATTTTCATGGCACTCGATGCATGCCAAGCACTGTCTGAATCCACTGTTGTTGAGCTTCATTCACTACTGCTGCTGCTGCTGAGTCGCGTCAGTCATGTCTGACTCTTAGCGACCCCATGGACTGCAGCCCACCAGGCTTCCCTGTCCCTCACTATCACCCAAAAGTTTGCTCAAGATCATGTCCATGGAATCGGTGATATTATACAACCATCTTATCCTCTGCCACCCTCTTCTCTTTATATCTTCAATCTTTCCCAGAATCAGGTTCTTTTTCAATGAGTTGGCTATTCAGACCATCTTGAGGTTCCCTGTTAGCTGAGATGGTAAAGAATCTGCCTCTGAGGCAGGAGACCTGGTTCAATCCCTGGATCAGGAAGATCCTCTGGAGAAATAAATGGCAACCCACTCAAGAAATTTTGCCTGGAAAATCCCATGGATGGAGGAGCCTGGCAGGGGTCTCACAAAGAATCAGACATGACTGAGTAACTTCACTTTGCCTCATACAGCATGGAAGACATGGAGCTAGCACTTGAACCCAGAAGTGAGGTTTAAGGTTGATTCTCTTAATTACTACCCCACACCAATACAGAAGCTGCCTTACAGACATCAATGAGATGGCAGAGTATTATTAATCTTTGATGTCAGTATGAGGTGTTTGTTATATGTAATTATCAACATATGAGAAGATGTCTCTACCATCCTGTTTTTAAGCTAAAAGGAGAGGACTGATTTGTTCCTAGATTTAACCAAGTGAGTCTCAACTGGCATGGAAATGACTGTTAAAAGGAATGGTTTTCCTATTGGCTTAAACACGCTTATTATAAAAAGAAATATCTTACACATTGAGACATTCAAAATCACTGAAATATGTTGAAATCAGACAGAATACTGAGATCAGTCCCTTTAAACTATAAAATAATAGCTAAGCACTTTTTGTGGAAGATAATGCGCAACTGATCAAAGCTATTGTTCATTTAAATCTTATAAATTTATGTATATATAATATAATTCACACCTTTAATCTAAATTTTCAAAAATTATATTTTGGCTCTTTTGTCAACAGTTAGTTGAACTATCAATTTATACCTTGAGTCAATTTATAAATATTATAGGTCAATTTTTTCATAAAATATTTATTGAATTACATTAAAAGGAAATATTACTTAGTACCATGACATTAAACAAAAATCCCTGCCCAACAAACACCAAAAAGAAAAAGAAACCGGAAGCCACAATATTTACCATTTTTATGCTTTTAAATTTTAGAATAACTCAAGTACTTGTCTCATTAATGATAATGAACTTTTTAGGGGTTGCATATCAGAAATTAGCTGTGATATTGGTGGACTGTGAGCAGGCGTTCATGGAGTAGGAACAAATTCTTTGCAGTGTCTCCATTTACTTATTAAGTTATAGAAAACCCAAAGAGCCACACTCCAAATGTGAAACACAAAGAAGAAATATTTTTGACCGAGCAACACTTAGTCACTCAGTCATGTCCAGCTCTTTGCAACCCCATGGACTGTAGCCTTCCAGGCCACAGTGGGCATTGACAAATACCACATTTTGCTGGTGAGCAATCTAACCTCAAATTTTAACAACATGTCTAATATTTCATTTAGCTGAAAAATCATCCTGGTCATTGCTGTAGGTAACTTTCCAATAATGCAAATGCACTCCTTACTTGTGACTCCCAGACACTCTTTTGGTGTCGCTCTCTCGTTGCTGACCTTGTGCGGTCACTCAGTCTTGTCCTGCTCCGCTGTTCTTCGGTGGCCCAGTTGTGTCCCACTCTTTGTGATGCCATGGACTGCAGCAAATCAGGCTTCCCTGTCCTTAACTATCTCCCAGAGTTTGCTCAAAGTCATGTCCATTGAATTTGTGATAACATCTAACCATCTTATCCTCCATCATCCTCTTCTCCTGCCTTCATTTTTCCCAGCATCAGGATCTTTTCCAATCAGTCAGTTCTTTGCCTCAGGTGGCCAAAGTATTGAAGCTTAGCATCTGTCCTTCCAACGAATACTCAGGGTTGATTTCCTTTAGGATTGACTGGTTTGATCTCAAGGGATTCTCAAGAGTCTTCTCCAACACCGCAATTCAAAAGTATCAATTTTTCAGCACTCAGCTTTCCTTATGGTCCAACACTCACATCCATACATGACTACTGGAAAACCATAGCTTTGACTATTCACACCTTTGTTGCAAAGTGATATCTTTGCTTTTTAATATACTCTCCAGGTTTGTCATAGCTTTTCTTCCAAGGATCAAGCATCTTTTAATTTCATGGTTGCAGTCACTGTCTGCAGTGATCTGGAGCGAGAGAAAATAAATTCTATGCCCCAACCACTAATGCTGAAGAAGATTAATTTGAACGGTTCTATGAAGAGCTACAAGACCCTCTAGAAAACACCAAGAAAAGATGTCCTTTTCATGATAGGGGATTGGAATGAAAAAGTAGGAAGTCAAGTGATAACCTGGAGCAACAGGCAAGTTTGGCCTAGAAGTACAAAATGAAACACGGCAAAAGGTAACAGAGTTATGTCAAGAGAATGAGCTGGAAATAGAAAACACCCTCTTTCAACAACACGAGAGACCATTCAATAAATGGACATCAACAGGTGGACAGTAATGAAATCAGATTGATTATATTCTTTGTAGCCAAAGATAGAGAAGCTCCATACAGTCAGCAAAAAAAAAGACTGAGAGCTGACTGGCTCAAATTATGAACTCCTTATGATTCAAAATTCAGACTTAAATTGAAGAAAGTAGGGGAAACCACTAGGCCATTCAGGTATGACCTAAATCAAATCCCTTGTGATTATGTAGTAAAAGTGACAAATAGATTCAAGGGATTAGATTTGATAGACACAGTGCCTGAAGAACTATGGACGGAAGTTTGTAACATTATACAGGAGTTGGTGTCAAAACCAGCTCCCAGAAAAAGAAATGTGAAAAGGCAAAATGGTTGTCTGAAGAGGACTTTACAAATAGCTGAGAAAAGAAGAGAAGTGAAAGGCAAAGGAGAAAAAGAAAGATATACCCATCTGAATGGAGAGTTCCAAAGGATAGCAAGGAGAGATAAGAAAACCTTCTTAAGATATCAGTGCACAGAAATAGAGGAAAGCAATACAATAGCAAAGACTAGATATTTCTTTAAGCAAATTAGAGATAACAATGAATTACTTCATGCAAAGACAGCCACCCTCTAGATAAGACACTAAATTTCCCTCTCTCTAGTAGACCTAGACATTCTGCCTCCTAAATATCTTTAGTTATAAATGTTTCACAGAGACTTTTGCCTTGTAAATTTCACAAGAAGTATGAAGCTGACCTCTTAGCACTGAGTAAACATTATGTGTACATTTGTCTGTCTCCACAAACAGATGCCCTGTTTCCCCTGGGTCAGAATGTTACTTAGCATAAAGTTTTGTGTTCAGCTCACAAATACATGATAAGGAAAGACTGGCAATGAAGTAGAAGCATATAGTTATAAACATGCATGTGATTTATTTGAGATACAGCCTACGTCTTCTTATAAAGTATTATATTTTATACCCTATAAAATAATCTAGAATAACATATTTATTGTTTACCCATGCCTTTAATGAGTTATTGTGAAAACAAGCATTATTGGCCATCACTTAAAACTTGCTCTACCGTTTCAGAAACCACACTGCGCAAAAGGTGGCAGTGATAAATCATCTTTGGACTTCATAAAATAAAAACACCATGGTTGAAAGTCAGCTATTTGATTTAGAATGTAACACAAAGTCTGATGACATTTTTTCCCATTTCATATACAGATAAACTGAAGAGCAAGAGACAAATTGACTTTATCAAGAAAAATTGGCAAATAAAATGGTTCGTCACTGCTATTTATCTTGATTCTTTTGTTTCTTGTTCTTAAGCGGGGGCTGTTTTAGCAGCCAAGCTTTTATTTCTTTTGAGAACAGCATGTGTCAACAACCTCAACTTCATTTATTATAATTAAGAAGTAAATTTTCTCTTTTCAATTTCTGTGTGATTTTATCTATGTGTTTACAGACGTAAATTTGGAGGGGTCTTTTTTTAAATTATGAGTTCTATTGTTTGACTTTTCAGATACCTGTAGGCACAGCACTTAACAGAGGACCTTGGTTTTTCTGCCGGTCAGAATCCTTACAGACATGTGGCCTTACAATAGTCGGTTCAATTCTGATTCTCAGCTTTCAGCATAACTCTGTAAAATAAAGACATTCTACTGTGTTCAGCTTAATGCATTCACTGAACTACTGTGAGAACCAGTTGGAGTAACTTCTCTGAAAACATCTTAGAAATTACAAAATCTACAAACCCAAAGTCTTATAAGACATAAAAGAATCCCTAACAAATATAATACAGATACTTTCTATTTGTATAACTAGTTTTATAAATTAGTCTAATTGCTATTCATTGTCTTTACCACTGAGAGTAACTTTTTCTGCTTAACCGTTGTATATTTTTTGGTCCTTGTAGTTTCTGAGAACCTGGAAATATGGACTCCTGAGATTAGCTGTGAAACCCAGTTTCTTCCTCTACATTGAATCCAAGTACCCACAACATGATCCTGTCCAAACCACAGTGCCTTGTTCTGACCCTAAACAATATCAAGAAAATGACAACACATTGTCCAGGCTACCTCATAGGTATATGACATCTAAGTTTTTGTCAGAATATTGGGAAAACATCTTCTTTAAATTTTTAGTTGATTTTACACTTGTTTTTCTACTAAATTTAAACTGTTTAAAAAACTGAGTCTTTGCTTGAGTATATTTACTCATTAAAAAAATAAAATTGATAATATATATATAATAAAATTATACTTGGGAATGAATCATTTGTGAGGTCTCTATTTTAGGGGTTGATGTCAAGTAGATTCAATTAATTTGGTATAAAAGTTCCAACAAAAAATATAATTATAACTAATATATGTTTTATATAAATAATATGTAATAAAAATATAATGTAAATTATATAAATATGTGTATGCTGCTGCTGCTGCTGCTAAGTCACTTCAGTTGTGTCTGACTCTGTGCGACCCCACAGACAGCAGCCCGCCAGGCTCCTCCATCCCTGGGATTCTCCAGGCAAGAATACTGGAGTGGGTTGCCATTTCTTTCTCCAATGCATGAAAGTGAAAAGTGAAAGTGAAGTCGTTCAGTCATGTTCAATTCCTAGTGACCCCATGTGTATAAATATAAATAAATAATATAAACTCTAAAATTTCACTTCCTTAAATATAAGTGCCTTGAACAGTAGTTTAGACATTTATAATTTCATTATATGAAAAAAATGCATAATAGAAATTATAATATTTTAATATCTTGAAACTTTAATAGAAAGATATTTAATACCATAAAGGCAATTCTTAGTATTCAAAATGAATTATTTATTTTTTCAAAATATATTCAAATAACTACATGATTCACTGGAGGCCACTTTAAAATGGAGTTGTTTTTACTGACTGCATTTTCAAAGTAGGTTTATGAATTTTATAAAATATGCAAAAATGATGATGGATTAATGCTAGAAAACCAATATCAAAAATCTGGCCAGGATGGATCTTGTAACAAAAACTGTATCAACTGATGATAAATTCTGAAAATTTTAAGTACAGTATAAATTGTAATTTGCTTTTTTCCCAAGTCTGTATATATTTCTCTGACTGCCTTGAATATGAAGCACAAAAAGAAATGTTTGAACATGCAGAGCCTGGGACTCTATGCTTTCTGAGATTCTAACAGAGAGCTTTGCAATAAGAGCTATTAGACCTAACCCACCTCTCTCTCTCCTCACATTCTCAATGGCCACAGGGATACAGTCAATGTATCTCAATGAAATGTGAGTTTAAAAGATCTAATTTTGACTTTTTTTTTAAAGGAATATGCCCAGTGACTAAAACATGATAATATACTCTTCATACTTAAAAACAACGGCAGTAAAATGTAAATAAACAGGTGTGACAAATGGAGAAAGAGCTATATTTGAGATGCTCAGTGAAAGTTTTCTGATTTTACTAGAGACAGAAAATATGATAGTGTTAACAGCNAATCAGTCAATGTATCTCAATGAAATGTGAGTTTAAAAGATCTAATTTTGACTTTTTTTTAAAGGAATATGCCCAGTGACTAAAACATGATAATATACTCTTCATACTTAAAAACAACGACAGTAAAATGTAAATAAACAGGTGTGACAAATGGGGAAAGAGCTATATTTGAGATGCTCAGTGAAAGTTTTCTGATTTTACTAGAGGCAGAAAATATGATAGTGTTAACAGCCAAATATGGGGAAAAAAAAAAACAAACCTCTAACACTCTCAAAATAAATTTGTCTTTTAAAGAACAGGTTATACTATTACTGGCCATCAAAAAATGGGCTTAGTTTACATGTAATTGTGCAAAATTAAGAGTGTTTCTAGTTACAGTGTAATTCAATAGTACTTTGAACATTACTTTTAATTCCTTAAAGAGAAAAGAAGCAATATGATCTCTAACTAAATATCTGAATTCGTAATAGATGCTTTCATGCATTTTGGACTTCCTCCAATTGTTATTTACTTTTCTTCTATATTTACTTGTGTGCTGTATTTTGGAACTAACATTAGAAACAACACATAAAACAAATACTGTATTATTTTACTTCAAGGTGTAATTTAAAGGCAAAAATCAAGTTCATAGATAGAGCAACCAGTTTGGTGGCTGCCAGAGGTAGAGAGTGCGGGGTGGACAAAATAAGTGAAGAGGGTCAAAAGGTACATGCTTCCAGTTATAAAATAAATTATGAGGAAGGAAAGTACAGTATGATGACTATAGTTAATAACAATATATTGCATACTTGAAAGTTGCCAAGGGGTTAATTTTAAAAATCCTCATCACAAGAAAAACATACTTTGTAACTATATATGGTGATGAATTTTAACTAGAGTTTTTGTGGTGATTTTACCAAATGTACAAATATTGAATAATTATGTTATATGTGTGTGTGTGTTAGTTGCTCAGTCATGTCCAACTCTTTGCAATCCCATGGACTATAGTCTGCCAGGTTCCTCTGTCCATGGGATTCTCCATGCAAGAATACTGGAGTGGGTTGCCATTTCCTTCTCCAGGGGATCTTCCCAACACAGGGATTGAACCGGGGTCTCTTGCATTGCAGGCAGATTCTTTACCATTTGAGCCAACAGGGAAACTCTCATTATGCTATATACCTGAAATTAATGTTACATGGAAATACACTTCAATAACAAAATCCATAACAAAAAGGAAAATCTCAGTGTCAAAAGAAACTATGTAATACTATACACACTGAATAACACATTATAAGCCAACTTATCTTTTTTTTTAGGTTTTAGCTTGAAGGCTATTCTCTTTTAATATAAATTTATTTAAAATTTTAATATAAATTTATTTATTTAAATTGGAGGTTAATTACTTTACAATATTGTATTGGTTTTGCCATACATCCACATGAATCCGCCACAGGTATACATGTGTTCCCCATCCTGAACCCCCTCCCTCCTCCTTCCCTGTACCATCCCTCTGGGTCGTCTCAGTGCACCAGCCCTAAGCATCCAGTATCATGCATCGCAACTGGACTGGCGATTTGTTTCATATATGATATTATACATGTTTCAATGCCATTCTCCCAAATCATCCCACCCTCTCCCTCTCTGTAAGAACATGTTATTCTAAGAGAAATATGCATCCTAATCTTAGCTGTAACATTATTTAAAAGCCAAGATTTGGAAACAGGTGTTCATTGCTGCATGGATTGATAAAGGTAATGTAGTGTAGACACACAATGGAATACTATTCAGCTGTATAAAGAATAGAGTCTTGCCCTTTGCAACATCATGAATGGACCTTAAGGGCACTACATTAAGTCAAGTAAGTCAGAGAAAGACAAATACTATGTTATTTCATTTATATGAGGAAAATTAAAAACAAAGCAAGGAGATTGATACAGAGAACAGACTGGTGGTTTTCAGAGTGGAGGGGGAGTGTTTTGTGGAATAGAAAGGGTAAAAAGGGATCAAAGGTAGAGAGTTCCAGTTATAAAACAATTAAGTCATAGGATATAAAGTACAACATGGCAGTATGGTGTCCATGCTAGACAATAATACTGTACTGAATATTTAAAAATTCTTAAGAGTAAATCTTAAAAGTTCTTATCACAAGGGAATATAGAAAATAAATTAACTATGTATGGTGACAGATTTTAATGAAAATTATTATTGTGGCCATTTTTCAATAAATGTTGAATCATTATGTTGTTTACCTGAAACTAACATATAGTCAATAGTCAATGGTTGCTCAGTTGTATCCAACTCTTTGTGACCCCATGTACTATATAGTCCATGGAATTCTCCAGGCCAGAATACTGGAGTGGGTAGCCTTCCCTTCTCCAGGGGATCTTCCCAAATCAGGAATCAGTCCCAGGTGTCCAGTATTGTACCTGGATTCTTTACCCGCTGAGTCACAATGGAAGCCCAAGAATACTGGAGTGGGCAGCCTATCTCTTCTCCAGCAGATATTCCTGACTCAGCAATCAAACCAGGGACTCCTGCATTGCAGGCAGATCCTTTAATAACAGTTATCAGGGAAGCCCAAAACTAACATAGCATTATATTAAATATTCCTTCAACAAATAAAAACAGAAAACCAATACTATGGTGTTACAAATATAATGTATGTGGTAAGAGTATAAAAACATGTCCAGCAATCTCAGGATATTGGTGATTTCTAAGGAGGAAGACTTGGAAAATGATGCAACAATGGGCAGAGGAGTAGTCTGGTTTTATATTATTCTCTTTTCCAAGAAAAGATGCCTAAAGGATATCTGGGAAACTGCTAATTTTCTTTTTTTAAGAAGTGATAACTGGTTGTCAGTTACATTCTTTTTCGTATATGCTTACAATACTATAATTAGAAAACTAAAGGTTGTCAAAGAACACTAAAATATTTTGTATATCTATTATTAAAGATAAGATAGTGTTGGGGAAATCACTTTGACTTGCTAATCAAGTTGTTGATTACAAAATTATCTCCCAATCAGTAAATTTTATATTGAGCACATCATTATAATAATTAAAATCCATAGGTCACAAATGGATTATTTTTGTCATTCTAATAACTTATTAGAAATAGTAGTTTATTGATGTAATGGATAATTTGGTGTTAAAACATAATAAATTAAACAGTTCAGTAAAATAAATTCATTACTTTGATTAACTTCAATGCAAGTGTCTTACCAATATTCCTTTACTCTGAAAATGCTCCTGAACTATAAAATTCACATGAGTCTTTTTGTTGTTTAGGTTCTAAGTCTAATTTTTGGGACCCCGTGGACAGTAAACCACCAGGCTCCTATGTCCATAGGATTTTCCAGGCTAGAATATTGGAGTGGGTTGCCATTTCTTCTCCAGAGGATCTTTCCAACCCAGGGATCCAATACTCGTCTTCTGCATTGGCAGGTGGATAGCTTAACACTGAGCCACCAGGGAAGCCCTCAAATGAGGCTAATGAGTTAGTAGACAGGCAAAAGGGAATTTTGCTTTCTTATTCCACTCATTGCTGTTTAATTTTGTTTTAAATGTTTACTGCTTCAAAGGGTTATAAACTAAGCATTCTTAAATTAGTCATCATTCAGGCAATGAAAGCTATTTTCATTACTCAACCATGTGAAGCTTGCCACCACCTCAGGACCTTTGCACATGCTATGGTTTTTATTTAAGATGCTTTTTTCTGAGACTTTTAAATTAGACTGTTCTTTCTAAAATATACATGAGGTTTAAGCATTATTTCCCCCTAGAAAGGCCTTTTACTCAGTCTATGCAAAGTTATATTTTTCCACTGACACACTGTTATTATATTCCCAGCATCTATTTTCTGAAATTATATCTATGTTTATTGCTCTTTGGAAGAAAAGCAACACCAAACGTAGATAGCATATTAAAAAGATGAGGCTTACTTTGCCTACAAAGGTCTATATAGTCAAAGCTATGGTTTTTCCAGTAGTCATGTATGATTGTGAGAGCAGGCAATAAAAAAGGCTGAGTGCCAAATAATTGATGCCTTTGAACTGTGGTGCTGGAGAAGACTCTTGAGAGTCCCTTGGACAGCAAAGAGATCAAACCAGTCAATGTTAAAGAAAATCCACCCTGAATATTCATTGGAAGGACTGCAGCTGAGGCTGAATCTCCAAGACTTAGGTCACTTGATGGAAAAAGTTGACTCATTGGAAAATACCCTGATGCTGGGAAAGACTGAAAGCACAAAGAGAAAGGGATGACTGAGGATGAGATGGTTTTATGGTATCATTGGCTCAGTGGACATGAGTTTAAGCAAGCTCAAGGAGATGGTGAAGGAAAGGGAAGCATGGTGTGCAGTCCATGGGATTGCAACGAGACAGACATGACTGTATGACTGAACAACAATAGCAATATATTTCTGTTGTCCCTTTTACCTTCCTCAGTATAAAATAAAAATAAATTTAGAGAAGAAAGTTTTTCTTGTTTACCAATGTATTTCAATAATCTAGAATATATATGACATAGAAGCTNTCCATGGGGTTGCAACGAGACAGACATGACTGTATGACTGAACAACAATAGCAATATATTTCTGTTGTCCCTTTTACCTTCCTCAGTATAAAATAAAAATAAATTTAGAGAAGAAAGTTTTTCTTGTTTACCAATGTATTTCAATAATCTAGAATATATATGACATAGAAGCTGCTAAAAAATTGTTCTTTTGTTCAATGATATAAATGCTAACCTTAAGCAAGATAAAAACAAAAAAGTAAAAGTGGGGAGACTGGAGCCGCGAGCGCCACCAGAGCAGCAGCCACTGCCGCCGTCGCTGGGCTGAGGAGCCGGAGACGCAGGCTGACGAGGAGGCGGCAGCAGAGCGGAAGCAGGGACCTGGCGCGGGGAGAGCGTGGCGGTGCGGTGTACTCTAGAGAACAAGCCTTCAGATATCTTTGCCATATTGACTCTGAGCCATCAGGGGACTCAGGCTTATGAGGAGGTACTGTTACACAAAGCAGTGTCTAGTGAAGATGACAAAAAAGAGGGAGAGGATCAGAAGAAGCAGCTAAAATACCATAGAAAACCATGAGATCTATCAGATCTTTTGCCAATGATGATCGCCATGTTATGGTGAAACAGTCGACAATTTATCCATCTCCAGAGGAACTTGAAGCTGTTCAGAATATGGTATCTACTGTTGAGTGTGCTCTTAAACATGTCTCAGACTGGCTGGATGAAGCAAGTAAAGGCACAAAAGCAGAGGGTGAGACAGAGGAAAGAAGGAAGAGGCCGCAGACACCTATTCCAAGGACCAAGGTGGTCAGACATTGTGTGGTGTAATGAGGATTGGCCTGGTTGCCAAAGGCTTGCTGATTAAAGATGATATGGACTTGGAGCTGGTTTTAAAGTGCAAAGACAANAGAGGAACCTGAAGCTGTTCAGAATATGGTATCTACTGTTGAGTGTGCTCTTAAACATGTCTCAGACTGGCTGGATGAAGCAAGTAAAGGCACAAAAGCAGAGGGTGAGACAGAGGAAAGAAGGAAGAGGCCGCAGACACCTATTCCAAGGACCAAGGTGGTCAGACATTGTGTGGTGTAATGAGGATTGGCCTGGTTGCCAAAGGCTTGCTGATTAAAGATGATATGGACTTGGAGCTGGTTTTAAAGTGCAAAGACAAATCCACAGAGACCCTGTTAAGTACAGTCAAAAATAATCTTCCCATTCAGATTCAGAAACTCACAGAAGAGAAATATCAAGTGGAACAATGCGTAGATGAGGCATCTACTATAATTTGGAATACAAAAGAATCGACGCTAATTTTGAAGATGATACTTACTTCCCCTCTAATTAGAGATGAGTTGGAGAAGAAGGACTGAGAAAAGGTTGCAATGAAAGATCGTCCAGACTTATTGGACAGGCAGAAATGCCCGAATGCCTTGGCATCTCTTCGACATGCCAAATGGCTTCAGGCAAGGGCAAATGGATTAAAGTCATGTGTAACTGTCCTCTGTATTCTCCGTGATTTGTGCAACAGAGTCCCCACATGGGCACCATTAAAAGGATGGCCATTAGAGCTTATATGTGAAAAGTCTATAGGTACTTGCAATAGACCTTTGGGCGCTGGGGAGGCCTTGAGACGAGTATGTGAATGTTTGGAATCTGGAATTATACTTTCTGGGGGTCCCGGTCTTTGTGATCCTTGTGAGCAAGATCCAACAGATGCTCTGAGCTATATGATCATCCAACAAAAAGAAGATATTACCCACAGTGCACAGCATGCACTCAGACTATCAGCCTTTGCTCAGCTTTATAAAGTGCTAGAGATGGACCCCCTTCCATCTATTAAGCCTTTTCAGAAATATTCCTGGTCAGTTACTGATAAAGAAGGTGCTGGGTCTTCAGCTCTGAAGAGGCCATTTGAAGATGGATTAGGGGATTATAAAGATCCCAATAAGAAGATGAAATGAAACTTAAGGAAAATTCTGGATAGTAAAACGATAGACCTTATGAATGCACTAATGAGGCTGAATCAGATCAGGCCTGGGCTTCAGTATAAGCTCTTATCTCAGTCTGGCCCTGTCCATGCCCCAGTCTTCACAATGTCTGTAGATGTGGATGGTACAACAGATGAAGCCTCAGGACCACCCAAGAAAACAGCCAAGCTTCATGTAGCAGTGAAGGTACTGCAGGCAATGGGATACCCAATGGGCTTTGATGCAGATACTGAATGTATGCGTTCCAATGAAAAGTCAGATAACGAAGGCAAAAATGAAACAGTGTCTTCAAACTCAAGCAATAATACTGGAAATTCTACAACTGAAACCTCCAGTACCTTAGAGGTAAGAACTCAGGACCCTATCCTCACAGCAAGTGGCAAAAATCCTATAATGGAGCTCAATGAAAAAAAAAGAGGTCTCAAGTATGAACTCATCTCGGAGACTGGTGGAAACCATGACAAACGCTTTGTGATGGAGATAGAAATGGATGGACAAAAATTCAGAGGTGCAGGTCCAGATTAGAAAGTGGCAAAACAAGCGTAGTTTTAGCTGCCCTGGAGAAGCTGTTTTCTAGACCCAATGCAGCAAATAATAAGAAAAAGATTATCCGTCAGGCAAATGGTGTTGTGAATACAGCTGTGTCCCCAGCAGTCCAAGCTGTCCGGGCAGAGGAAGAGGAACTCTAACAAGGGGCTTTTGTTGGGGCCACAGCTGCTCCCAGCTACATAGCTCCAGGCTACGGAACACCCTATGGTTACAGCACAGCTGCCGCTGCCTNAGGCAAATGGTGTTGTGAATACAGCTGTGTCCCCAGCAGTCCAAGCTGTCCGGGCAGAGGAAGAGGAACTCTAACAAGGGGCTTTTGTTGGGGCCACAGCTGCTCCCAGCTACATAGCTCCAGGCTACGGAACACCCTATGGTTACAGCACAGCTGCCGCTGCCTATGGTTTACCCAAGAGAATGGTTCTGTTACCCGTTATGAAGTTCCCAACATATCCTGTTCCCCGCTACTCACTCTGTTAGCAAACGACAGAAGCTAATTCCTATTCAAACAACAACCTAGTACTTACAGAATGTTAGCGAAAAAGCCTTTTTATCTTGCTTCCTTTGAACACATACTTGATCAAAATTATTTGTAAAGAACATTTTCTTCTACTTTTTGATTTTAACAAATGCAAATTTAGTTCTCTAAAACTAGAAAACAAACAAAAAAGAATCCAGTTCTGTGAAATGGTACCTCATTTCCAGAAAATAACTTATACCAGCCCTTCTGTTCTAGGGAAATAAGTCTAGCNGCATTGGAGAAGGAAATGGCAACCCGCTCCAGTGTTCTTGCCTGGAGAAACCCAGGGACGGGGGAGCCTGGTGGGCTGCCGTCTCTGGGTTCGCACAGAATCGGACATGACTGAAGTGACTTAGCAGCAGCAGCAGCAGCAATACTCTTTAAATTCTATAATTTAGTATCTTAGAAGAGATGGAGCCAGAGTATATAACATATAACAATTAAGATCAACAGAAAATAATTCTAATAGTGAATTCTAATTTCTGAAGAAATATCATTCATCAGCTCATGCAAGGCTATTAAAAATCTTTCTTCCCCATTTTTCTAAAATTTTAGGTGAACAAGTTTAATGGACTCATTCATTCTGGTTTGTCTAGAGAATAAAGGTGTAATAATTTCTGGAGGCTATGTAAATATATCCAAAATGAAATTGAGATTTGAAGTTAAAATGCAAATTGTTCATCTCAGTCATTTGACTATATGAGATGAAATATGCCCTTTAATAAAGAATGAGGCATTACAGACAAATCAGAATTTCAAATCTGAAAAAAATCTTTAAACTTCATGTAGTTTTCTTTTCCCCTCTGTTGCTGTTAAAATAATATAAAAAGTCCTGCTAGGATTTAGCTAAAGATATAACTCCCTACCCTGCCTTATGGTAGTTGAGAACACTTAACAATTTCCCAAGTTAGCAAGAGAAATATGTTTGAAAGGACATAGCTAAACAAAAGAAATGAGATAAAATCTGTTACTCAGATCTGATAATTGTTATATAATTCCCCTAAATGGTTGCTTCTGCCCCTTTCCCCCTACATTTTTTTTAATCAGCCCATATTTTAGGGCATGTTGATGCAACACTCAGAAATGTAAGCCTGAAGTATTTATTTAGAACCCAGAATTATTAAATCTGAACAAGGCCTGTGTGATTCAATTGCTATTTTCCCTTTGTTAACACATGAAATGCAACAAAGTAAGTTACATCATCTTTTTGCAACACTAATATTAAATTAGATCCGAGAATCTGATAGCTGTTAAATATATAAAGTGCAAGATAATACAATCTGCTTCCTTGTTCCTGTTATCTTGTATTTGGAAAATCAGAATACTAAAAACTGAATTTGGAAAGTGCCCACCCATGTGCCATACATGTCTTTGAAATTTTTTTTTTTTTAATCTCATCTACAGTAACATGCTATCTTTGCAACATACCTCTAAGTATCTGAGATCTGAGTTTCACCCTCTGAGAATGTAGATATATTTCTCCCTGTGCGTGTGTATGTATGCTAAGTCACTGCAGTCATGTTGGACTCTTTCTGACCCTGTGGACTGTAGCTCACCAGGTTCCTCTGTCTATGGGATTCTCCAGGCAAGAATACTATAGTGGGTTGACATTTCCTCCTCCAAAAGATCTTCCCCACCCAGAAATCAAGCTGACATCTCTTATATCTCCTGCATTGGCAGGCAGTTTACCACTGGCACCACCTTTGAAGCCCCAGTATACCTCTCTCTGTATGTGTGTGCAGTTGCTCAGTCATGTCCAGCTCTTTGCAACCCCATGCCCACCTTGCTCCTCTGTCCATGGGGATTCTCCAGGCAAGAATACTGGAGTGGATTGCCATACCCTTCTCCAAGGGATCTTCCCAATCCAGGGATTGATCCCAGGTCTCCCACATTTCAGTCAGATTCTTTATCATCTGAGCCACCAGGGAAGCCCATATTTCTCCCTACTATAAGCCAAAGGAAGTCATTTTCTACCTTGGAGGTCTACACCTTAGATAACAGCATCCTCAGAAAATAAGTCCTAGCTAATAATTCTCCTTATTCAACTTTTTAAGCAAAATGAATATAGGATAATAAATTTGGGAAATAACAGTTTCCACAATTCTCGCAATTTTGCTTTTATCACTTTTTTCTTTAGTACTATATCCCATCTTAGATCTTAATGTAAATCTGGGGAACAATGAAGCAACTATAAGATCCTGGAGGAGAACTATAAGATAATTGAAAACTGATTTGAGACATGGATCTTAGGGAATCACTTGGAAGAAAAAGAAGCCTTCGCCACATTAAATGAATTTATCTTCCTATGTTTCTTTTGCCCAATTAAAAGAGGATTACTTTGCTCCACAGTGTATTGGGGATTAAAATTGCGTGATACACTCAGTTACTTTGAAGGTACTGTGCGAAAAAACTGCATGAAATTTTTAAAAGTTGGGAAGATTAAACATTTGCACTTTGGAAATAGTCCTTGAGACTTTAGTGGTGGTGACCACTGAAATGGACCTCCCAAAGAACACAGAGGTTTCAGAAGTGTCCAGAAAAGGAGAGAAAAACAGTATAATCATAGACAAATGATGCTTTAATACAAATCAGTGCTCTTGAATCAAAAGGAAATATCCCCCACAAATTCTACAGTGAAGGTAGAATGCTCATATTAAGAGTTCACAATTGTTTTGAAAAGATCTGTGACTCCAGAGAACTCAGTATTTTTAAAAGTTCAAACAGGATCATTTCCTGTAATATATGACAAATTTGAGAAGGTTGCCTATGATTATTAAAAATTAGTCTAGTGTTTTTGATTGGGATACATATTTCCATGAAATATTGGCAGAAAGGATTTAACATATTTTCATGTATCAGTAGGCAGTTACAGATGAAAGAACATTAGAGATCATCTAGCTTCTTGTTTTACAGATGACGGATCAGGAAATGATGTTTACATTTTTATTAATATGAGAATGACAGAAATTGAGTCATTAGCTTTTAAGCATGTATTTTTTTTCCTATGTTATTCTTTTTATTAAAGCTATTAGGAGAAGTGTACACCAAAAATATTTGGAGTCATTTACCAACTGTAGAATGCTCAGGAATGTTGTACAATGAGTAAGATTATTGTTTAAATTAAGCATTTTTAGATGAAGGCAGATCCAAAGCCCAATGCTTACCTGTTTATGACCTATGTACAATGGCACCCCACTCCAGTACTCGCCTGGAAATTCCCATGGACGGAGGAGCCTGGTGGGCTGCAGTCCATGGGGTCGCGAAGAGTCGGACACAACTGAGTGACTTCACTTTCACTTTTCACTTTCATGCTTTGGAGAAGGAAATGGCAACCCACTCCAGTGTTCTTGCCTGGAGAATTCCAGGGATGGTGGAGCCCAGTGGGCTGCCGTCTATGGGGTCACACAGTCGGACACGACTGAAGTGACTTAGCAGCAGCAGTTCTTCTGTGTGTTCTGACACTAATGAATACATATAATTTAATCTGAGTACATTTACATTTCCAGAGCACAATTTTCATATGTTCATCTTTTGAAAAGTCAGTTAAATCTTTTATTAAATCTACCCTAGTGTCAAATTTACACTCACACTCAACAGAAATGAGGGAATTATTCTTACATGAAGGCAACATTTTTATATTTTGCTAACGATAAAACATACTATGGGATCTCACCTAATAGTTCTCATTTGTTTCTCTGAAATATTTTTTCTTTCTCTTTTTATTGTGTCTTTCTCTTTTTTTTTCCACCTGGAAGTAGGGATGAAATACACTGCCTTACTATGCATACCAAGAAGTCCTCATTTATTTTACATGCATTTCCCCTGAGGACAATTCAAAACATTCCCCTTGAAAAGTCACTGTGTTTTGAACTAAACTTTTTTTTTTTTTTTCAATAAAGAGATTTTGCTGATAGTGGTGCTGAATCAGTGGACTCTTGCTTAGTAATGGGATGTTTCTGTAATTTTCCATGATAAAATATAAGATTGAGAAATGTTCAGAATAAGGGAGAAAACTCATATACACTAATATAGTCTAGATTATATTAGACACAGTAATACATGTACCAGAATATCTGTGCTTCTAATATACAGTATTTGTTGCAAACAGAAAAATAAAGGACAAGAAAATGAAGAGTAACAACATAAATAGGAGAAAATAAAAAGAATGAGGAAAAAAATAAAGCAATGATGAGAAGATAAGTGTTAATGAACTTCCTATCTCATTACTTTCAGGGGCATCTATGTGTCTACTGTTGTTGTTCAGCTGTCAAGTTGTGTCCAACTCTGTGACTTCCTGGACTGCAGCACACCAGGCCTCCCTGTCCCTCACCATTTCCCAAATTNAAAATAAAAAGAATGAGGAAAAAAATAAAGCAATGATGAGAAGATAAGTGTTAATGAACTTCCTATCTCATTACTTTCAGGGGCATCTATGTGTCTACTGTTGTTGTTCAGCTGTCAAGTTGTGTCCAACTCTGTGACTTCCTGGACTGCAGCACACCAGGCCTCCCTGTCCCTCACCATCTCCCAAATTTTGCCCATGTGTCCACTGAAATGGCATTTACTCTGAGATATAGTGGCTGCCTGGGTAATCCTATCATTTGTATTGAGAAAATATCACCTCATGTAAAATCGCTTTCTTACTTAGTTGTGATGCAATTCTGAAGGATCTATTTTCCAGAATGACCATTGCTTTTGGACTGAATTGGCCTGTAGACAATTCAGAAATCAGAAATGGGGTATCACAAACTCTGCCTCGAGTATTAGAACCAGTTTTTGTTTGGGTAAATTATATTAAAATATTCCAATTATGATAATCAGCTGGAAGCTTATCAGGCCCTCTTTCAGGTAATGACTGAGGTAATAGTAGTAATAATAATAATAAGAGCAATAATTAACTTTTATAGAAAACCAGTTGGACTTCCCTGGGAGATCAGATGGTGAAGAATCCACCTGCAATGAAGGAGACCCAGAAATGGTCCCTGGATCCTGGATCTGGGAAATCCCCTAGAGAAGGGAATGGCTACCCACTCCAGTAATTTTCCTGAAAAACTCCATGGACTGAAGAGCCTGGCAGGCTACAGCCCATGGGGTCACAAAGAGTTGGACACAAAGGAGATCAGCCCTGGGATTTCTTCGGAGGGAACGATGCTAAAGCTGAAACTTTGGCCACCTCATGCGAAGAGTTGACTCATTGGAAAAGACTCTGATGCTGGGAGGGATTGGGGGCAGAAGGAGAAGGGGACGACAGAGGATGAGATGGCTGGATGGCATCACTGACTCAATGGACGCGAGTCTGAGTGAACTCCAGGAGTTGGTGATAGACAGGGAGGCCTGGCATGCTGCGATTCACGGGGTCGCAAAGATTGGGACACGACTGAGAGACTGAACTGAACTGACTAACACTTACTTTCATACAGTAGGGACATGGATCCCACACATAGAAGCAGTATCTGTTACTGCAATATCTACATTCTTATATGTGCATAGTTATCATATGTTCTATCTCTTGCATTTATATTTGAGTGTACTGACTTGTTTAATAGCTCGGGATCACACGTATATACAATATAGTTTTTAAGTTGATTGTTGACCCACTATTGACTACCTCTTGAAAATAATGTCTTGGTGCATAGATTTGCAAATAATTGCTTTGGGCTTCTGGGACAAAATAGCTAAATAAAATGTCTGAATACTCCTTGAAGTAAGTAAGGCAAATAATGAAGTAACATTCCAAATTAACAGATACAAAATAACACATTTGCATTTAAAATAAACTTTAAATGACAGGAGAGACCTGCAGAATGAAAATCAGTAAAGACTCATACCCTCATTTCTCTTTAGATAACCCATGATGATAATATCTGTGCTTTCCAAATTTAGTAGAAATATGAAAGTCAAAAGTCAAAGTGTCCTTTCACTTTTATTCTCCAGGAAAGGACACTGAGTAGGTTGCCATTCCCTTCTCAACCCAAGGATGGAACGTGGGTGTCTCTCATTGCAGGCAGATTCTTTCCTACCTGAGCCATGACCCTATAATAGGAAGAGGCTATGCACACTGCCACATGAGAATATTTAAATAGGTTTTTATGCAATGTGTTTATGTCTATAAGGTTGTCAATTTCTTATTTCATGTACAATTTCTATACAAAGATATTGTGAAGGCTCTGATTATTTCAACATTAAAACAGAAGAGCCATACTGATTATACTTGTAAATTTCTTAGACAATGTATTATTTTTGATACATATTAACTATATGAATCACTTTTAGGGAAAGTAAAATACCTATATTTTTTGTCTGTACTTATTTTCATTATTGGCAAAGTGACAATGACTTTTATTGTAACTTATTTATACACAAGATCCTGAACCTGTGTAGATTTATAGCTCCTGGAATGGGGAACGGAATTGGGGGTAGGGGGATAAGCTAAAGAAGTGAATCACTCATTACAGTCTGTAGAGAGTGCATAACCTCTGACTGCTTAATTCTATAGGTCTCTTCTGATAATGACTAAACTTTGGTAGGCCATGCCAAAAAAAAGCTCACATATGACCAATTTCCCATTAACTCCATGGGCCTCACTGACTAGAAGCGGCATTAAGCCTTGAAAAGAGGCACAACCTTATAATGACCAAGTCCAGACATGAGAGAGGATCCCAAGTATTTTAAGTAAGGATAGAAAACTGAAAACTTACAGATAAAAAGGAGTTAAAACGTTGTTTTCAATTTCTTTCCTCTTCATATATGAGAAGGCTATAACCATACTCTATTTCTGCATCCAAAAAATATCTGATCTTTCTAACGAAATTATTTTTCTGCGTTGATGACAATTAAGGTGAGATCACAAAGGAATTTTTTAAATTTATTTTTGGTTATGTCACAGGGCATGTGGGATCTTAGTTCCTCAACCAGGGATCAAACCTATGCCCTTAGCAGTAGAAACACAGAGTCCTCACCACTGGACAACCAGGGAAGCCCCTCTCTTTATTTTAAAAATTTAATCTACTATAATGTACCATTTTCAGATACAAATAGTATTTCAAAAAATCGGACACTTCTTTTCCCTTTCTTTGTGGAAGGCAAGATTGACTTTCTGATTTTATATATATAAAGGTCTGCCTAGTCAAGGCTATGGTTTTTCCAGTGGTCATGTATGGATGTGAGAGTTAGACTGTGAAGAAACCTGAGTGCTGAAGAATTGAACTGCTTCTGAACTGTGGTGTTGGAGAATACCCTTGAGAGTCCCTTGGATTGCAAGGAGATCCAACCAGTCCATTCTAAAGGAGATTAGTCCTGGGTGTTCATTGGAAGGACTGATGCTAAAGCTGAAACTCCAATACTTTGGTCACCTCATGCAAAGAGTTGACTCATTGGAAAAGACCCTGATGCTGGGAGGGATTGGGGGCAGGAGGAGAAGGGGACGGCAGAGGATGAGATGGCTGGATGGCATCACTNGGATTGCAAGGAGATCCAACCAGTCCATTCTAAAGGAGATTAGTCCTGGGTGTTCATTGGAAGGACTGATGCTAAAGCTGAAACTCCAATACTTTGGTCACCTCATGCAAAGAGTTGACTCATTGGAAAAGACCCTGATGCTGGGAGGGATTGGGGGCAGGAGGAGAAGGGGACGGCAGAGGATGAGATGGCTGGATGGCATCACTAACTCGATCGACTTGAGTTTGAGTGGACTCCGGGAGTTAGTGATGGACAGGGATGCCTGGTGTGCTGCAGTTCATTGGGTTGCAAAGAGTTGGACATGACTGAGTGACTGAACTGAACTGAATTGATATATATTATAAATATATATATTTAAATTTTTCCAGTTTACATTTTTGTGTTCTACATACCTTTTGAAGTGCTTCCCTGGTGGTTCAGTGGTAGAAGAATCCACCTCCCAAGCAGGAGACACAGGTTCAATCCCTGTGGAAGATCTTTTAGAGTAGGAAATGGCAACCCACTATAGTATTCCTCCCTGGAAAATTCCATGGACCAAAGAGCCTATTGGGCTACAGTGCATGGGGTAACAAAGAGTTACACATGACTGAGCAATTAAACAACAACATTCTTTATTTCAATAATATTAGAGGACCTTGTAAAAGACTGTTCATGTCTGAAACTTGGAATATATAAACNTATTCCTCCCTGGAAAATTCCATGGACCAAAGAGCCTATTGGGCTACAGTGCATGGGGTAACAAAGAGTTACACATGACTGAGCAATTAAACAACAACATTCTTTATTTCAATAATATTAGAGGACCTTGTAAAAGACTGTTCATGTCTGAAACTTGGAATATATAAACACAGACTTCTAAATATCTTTAGAAAACAGAAGTAGGAAACTCTTTTACAAAGCACTTCTCGAGTGTAAGGTTTGTTTTACACTTACATAAACCTTGGCATGTTGTGCTTGTCAGAAAAACTTCATCACCTAACAGTAACCTTTTGCTTTCCTTTATGTAGTGCTGTCCAGACAAACTGTCACGCTTTCCATTGAACAAGATTGATGACACAGCAAACTGCGAATGCAGAGCTTCAGAGAATATACCCTTCAATGACCTTCAGGCCCCTCCAAATCACTTCCCTGGCCTAGGACGGCAGTAGTCCCTCAAGGTTTTGAATTACAGGCTGTGAACTGCCAAAGATACAACTCCAAACATGATAAAGTGGGTCTAAAAACGAAACTTTTTCCTTCAAATATAATTTATGTGAAT
Source organism: Neotragus moschatus (assembly GCA_006410615.1). NCBI lineage: Eukaryota > Metazoa > Chordata > Mammalia > Artiodactyla > Bovidae > Neotragus > Neotragus moschatus. The sequence continues at coordinate 207,400 of SJYA01002568.1, read as the reverse complement.
ATTTGTCTGTGGGAAGAGAGAGAAGTTAAAAAAAAGAAAGAAAAAAGAATATGGAGGACTTTGCAATATACAAAAAGTAAAATTTTGTTTATAAAAGCTTTTATTAAATAGAAATGTACTGTAAATTGTGGCATAATGTTAAAGTTTATCACCTCACCATAATTTATTTAGAAAATTGATAGACCTCAAATATTTTGCATATTTTATCCAGAAAAACTTCCCCAAACCAAAGCACCGACACTGTGCTTTTCTCTTACTATTGTACAACACTATTTCTAAAGTCTATTATTTTTAAATGGAATGTTTGCTTCTTTAATATTCTAAAAGGGTATGTCCAATAGGTTGCAATTTTATTTTCTGTTATTAAAAATTGATCGATGCTTAGAGTACATATAATATTTTACATATTTGTATATATGTTTTTTTCTAATTAAGGGCACAAAATTTAGTCTCCCTCTTATTTGTATTTTATCAAACTTTTTAAGGACTGGAAAAAATCCACTTCCTCACTTATCATTTCTGCTCAATCAACCTCTCTAGCTCTGTAAGGAAAGTGAGGGATCAAATGATGAAGAAGAAAGTGAAGATCAGAGCTGCCAGACTGGCCTGAATATTTAGAGTTTAGTAGCATCAAAATGATGTGATGATGCCTATGTGTAGTCAAGATTCCCACATGTAAAGGGTTCATCATGGGAAACTTTATATACTGAAATAAAAAATAATTAACTAGAAAATATTTAAGTCTAACCTTTTTCAATGTTTTAGAGCATGTTTATGTGTGTGTGTGCGTGTGTGTGTGCGTGTATGTGTGTGTGTGTATGTGATGGAGAATGGAATAAGTCGACTTATTAATCACTCAGTTGTGCGCAAATCTTTGCAACTGCATGGATTGTAGCCCACCAGGCTCCTCTGTCCATGGGATTTTCCAGGCAAGAATACTGGAGTCAGTTGCCATTTCCTTCTCCAAGGGATCTTCCTAACCAAGGGACTGAACCCAGGTCTCTGCATTGCAGGCAGATTCTTCACTGTCTGAGACACCAGGAAAGTCACGTGTATGCATATACCTCCAAACATGATAAAAAATGCATGCGCATACACAAACAGGCAAAACAGTCATACACAGCCTTAAAACTCTCCCCTTCAACATGGCCTTTATTCCTTTTCTCCATTGAGATAATTAATAATATTTGGCCTTAAGGCCAATTCTTATGTTCTCTTTATTACTTTGAACCTTCTTGCAACAGCAAAGTTGAAAGTGAATTTTATATATTTTTTATTGAGTAATCAAAGCACCCTGTGATTAACTGTGAAGTAATATAATTTGGTAATAGTGAGAGAATTTCATTTAGATAACTCATAAGAACATGATGCTAGCATAGCTCTGGAGGTTACACAAATCAAGTTGACTGAGTTACATGACTAGGATATTAACATATATTCAAATGTTGTGAAGGACTGGGTCAAAGGAACAAGAATGCAGTGATCATACCATAATGTCACCTATTTGAGGTTATCAACAGTGTTAAATTCTTGAAAGTGATAAGGAATAAACCATTTTAAAACGGTTATATATGCACTGTGGGCTAAAATGATTAGCATGACAGATACACATATATGTTTCCCAGGGCTAAAAAAGTACTGTGATTGTAGACTTTATGAAAAAGAAAACATAATGATGAGGAGAAGTAATGAAGAGGGAAAGTGAGGAGATGGTAAAAGAGCTATCAGAGAGAATAAAGTTATTTGCTGTTAAATAGAATAATATGCAATAAAAAGTATCATTCATAATTAATACCTACAGAGGTGAAATCTTCCCTGAATCTGATTAGGTAAATCCAAATTCCTTTTCTCTTTGCTAGGGTTCAGCCACGATCACCTCCTTAATATTAAACTGATTACAATGTTTTTAAAGAATTTTCATAGTTCATTCCCTTATGATAGATTATTAATTTCTTAAGAGGAATTTCCTATTTAAGTTACTCATAGCAAACACTGTTTGCTGTAAAACAGGTGGACAATAAATATTTACTCATTAAGTTATTAATTTTGTCAGAACTCTCTAACATGACCCATCCATCTTTGGTGGCCCTACAGGGCATGGAAGTCAAGTGGGCCTTAGAAAGCATCACTATGAACAAAGCTAGTGGAGGTGATGGAATTCCAGTTNGGTGCAGGATTCTTGGGGCTGGTGCACTGCAATGACCTGGAGGGATGGTGGTGGGGGGGAGGTGGGAGAGGAGTTCAGGATTGGAAACACGTGTACACCCATGGCAGATTCATGTTGATGGGTGGCAAAACCAATACAATATTGTAAAGTTAAAAGAATAATAATAATTTAAAAAAAAAGAAATTGAACATTCAAAAAACTAAAAAGAAAAACAATTTAAAAAAAAATAGAAACAATGTAGCTGGGAATGAAAGCATACATTGGCAGTTATTTTCTTCCCGCAATTTAAAGACATTTTTGATCTGTTGTTCCAGTACTTTTTCATAGCCTTTTATCCTTTTGAAGAAATATATATGACAGGCCTGGGTGTGGTTTTCTGAGTACTTACCTTCCTTAATATCTTTTAACAATTTGGGGAACTTTATTTTAGGGTTTTTCTTCTCATTTTCTTTTTTTTTTCCATTCTCTCTCCCTGCTTCTTGAATACCAATAACTTATATTAGATCTCTTTTCAAATCACTCTTTTCAATATGTTTACTATTTTTACTCTTTTTCAACCTGCACATTTCCTATTGAAATATTTTCCACCTCTCTATTCTTCTATCATATCCAGTCTGTCATTAAATAATCAATTCAGTTCTTAATTTTTTTTAAATTTTATTTGTTGGGGCATAACTTGTTTACCACTTTTTGCTAGTTTCTCCTGTACAGTGAAGTGAATCCTTCCCATACATATATAGATAAATAAATGAATATGAAAGAAAAATAAATGCATGTGAAAATGTATATAAATTTTAATTTTATGAAAATTAAAATAATATATATATATTTAACATAGATTTAAAAGGCATAGATATGTTATATAGAAATACACTATTTTAAGACATCAGCATATTGATGAGAATGATATTCACATTAACCCAAAGATGTCAATTACACACTTGGTATCTCTGGGTTAACTAACAGTGCTAGGAAAAAAAGTTACATTTTACTAAAAAGAATCTATAACTAAAATGCTAAAAGAAGAGGCAATATAGTTCTAAAGAAGGCAAAAATGAAAGAAAATGTTACATAAAATAATAAAACAAAAGGAGCAAGTTCAGCTCAGTTCAGTCACTCAGTTGTGTCCAACTCTTTGTTACCCCATGAATCACAGCACACCAAGCCTCCCTGTCCATCACCAACTCCAGAGTTCATGCAAACTCATGTCCACCAAAGGGTATAATAAAACACATAAATCCAAATAGCAATGATTTATCTTACAGGTGAATGGCACATATCCATTTGTTAAAGACAAAATTTATCAAAATAGATGAAAATAAAAGTCAGCTGCACATTGCTTACAAAGTTTGCTTAAAGAATATGAAAGCTGCATAGTATAAATGGTGATTGTCATTCTTATATTTGACACACAGATTCCCAACTAAATGTGTATTTTCAATAGTATATTTGGTCTTACAAGTATTTTAAAAACTCAAAGACATATCTACATTCCTGAAGGATTCCTCAGGCTTAATTTGTAGAGTTTTATCTACTTCTTGATTACACATGAACTATTTCTCCTAGATTTTCTTGCCACATTTTGTTTTAACTTTTGAATGTAAATCTTCAAACTTCTTCTAGATCAATAGTCAATTTTACTGTTCAGTTGCTGCTGCTGCTGCTAAGTCGCTTCAGTCATGTCTGATTCTGCGTAACCCCATAGACTGCAGCCCACCAGGCTCCCCATCCCTGGGATTCTCCAGGCAAGAACACTGGAGTGGGTTGCCATTTCCTTCTCCAAAGCACGAAAGTGAAAAGTGAAAGTGAAGTCGCTTAGTCATTTCCGACTCTTCGGGACCCCATGGACTGCAGCCTACCAGGCTCCTCCATCCATGGGATTTTTCCAGGCAAGAGTACTGGAGGTGGGTGCCATTGTTCAATTGCACACACACACACACACACAAAATGGCTGAAAAAAACGACTTTCAACTTACGTACAATTATGTATATTGTAATCACTTTGGGGATGTTTTATTTTGTTCCACTGCTTTACTTGTATGTTCTATGTCAATAAAGAACTGCTTAAGAAGGATTTGTATTATGCTCCAATGACTAATAAAAGAATAATCCTGAGTTACTCTGTAAATTGCCATTTATACCACACAGGCTTTATGGTTTTTCACATATCTATTCTTACATATACTTAAAATTGTTTTATCTGAAGACACAAACCACTGTTGTAATTTTATTCAAAATACATTCATTTTACATATTAATTTTAGAGAAACATGCATTTATGATAGTAAGCTTCATATTTCCTGATACTGTACAGTTTCTTTTCACTTCTTCTGACCTAGTTTTATCTTTCCATTACATTACACAATTTCTTTATGTAGGTTCTTTATGTAGGTGCTAACTTGTTAACTATAATTCTATTTTATTTCTACATTAAAGGGACTATTTCCCATTTTCATCTCTAAGGAAAGCTAGAGGAGGTAAAAATTGTGATTTTTAACAAAGTTTACTCATTTAATTTTTCTATACTTCCAAAGAGATTTATTGGATATGCATGATAAATCATATCTTCTACTAAAATAAATCATTTTATCCCTTATTTTTGAATTTTTTACTTTTTAAAATTTTATTATTCCAATTAGTAGAACTTCAAAAAATGTGCTACTCAGTGATGAGAACAACAGGTAGCCTTTTATATGGTTTCTTATTTTAACTTTAATAATTTTAATACTTAGTTAAGAATATAATACTTAACTAAGAATATAATAGTTAAGAATATAATGTATATTTCTTGCATAGACAGAGGTTCCTGTTATACTCAGCCACAAACACCACATATGATTTACAAAAATGACCCTTTTAATTCTTAACATTATTAACCAGAGATATTAAGGTGGACCAATATTATTTTCCTATCTTTCAACTCTAAAATTCTATCATATATCCACTCTCTTTCCAAATTAGAGAATATCCTATGGAATGGCCTAGAGTGAGACAATAACTTCAAAGAAAAGAGGAAAACAATTTATATTTTGTGGATAAAATTAAATCTCATCAACTATTTAGAGTGAAACATAAAATGCAAATCAACATTTAGACACTTGGAAAGACGTTAATATTTTGCTAAACTTTTCAGTCTTTATCCAGATGTTTGGCAGCACATAAGGAAAACAAAACACTCTGTGAATAAACATCATCTCAATTACATCAAAATGCCATTTTCCCACTGATTTCCAATTTTCTTTTTAAGAGAGGATATAATCACAGGTTGGGTGATTGTAGAGATTAACAATCCTCGTTTCTAAGAACACACCACTATAGTTCCTTCATTAGGCATTCTGATGCCTATGCTATTGTAACAAAAACTGAATTAAGCAGCAGTGAAAATTTTCCTGTTTTGTTCTTGTTGCTACAGTCATTTTCACATGAACCAAACTAAAGACAATCGTCTACTGAGGATTTATTAGCTCCTGAAAAGAGTTATTCTTTTAAAAGTTATTTTGTTTTCTAGAGAAAAATTACTATCACCCCTTTTCAATATTTTTTATTCTCATGTAAATTTTGTACTTATCCAGTTGGGTGTATCAACAGTTTTACTTCAACAACATTTTTCTAGTATCAGGGTAAATTATGACCCATGAGGTAACATCCAGTTTTATTCATTAATTTCTAATTAAAGTAATAATCATTCCACATCAAATACTGGTAAAGTCTTCATAAAAGCATTAAATGAGGTTACTTTGTATGTATTAGACAATTTTTTTTTTCATTTTCTGACAAAAAAATTTCTAATTTTGGATTATTTGGAGGAAATATTGGACTCTTCAGATGTACTTCTCAATAAAGAAAAATTTTTTTCCAAGAAAAGAGAATCTTAAGTAGGTTTGCAGTTGGGATATAATTTTGAAATTTTGTCTGTTCTTGTAATCCCAAATATTAGTGTAACTTTTTATTTTATAATTTGTTTCCCTGGATAGTATTTCAGTGTTTTTACTCAAGTAAGAAACATATATTCAGTTCCAATTACCGGAAACTCTGCCATTAAATTCTAAATTCAATTAGGACCACCTGGCTATATCTATTTTTATTTCTATTTCTTACAGCAGTACACCTTAAGCTTAAAAAAGATTTTCCCTCTGATTATTTTGTTATCATACACACTGACTTTGGTAAAAAGAAAAGAAAAACAAAAAATATTTGTATTTGTTATGTGATGAGTTTTGCTAGGTGTTTATGTCAGAAATTATCTCATAGCATCTAAAATTAGTTCTAACTGCTGTATATTTGGCCTCTATTTTCTTATCCTCTTTCCCCAGCTCTATTTGCTCTCCAGCTTTCAAAGGTACTTAATATCTTAATGTGCTTCATGGCACACCCTCACTAATACTTGCTTGGAAATGTCATTTACTTATTAGTATGAATTTTATATTATACTTTCATATATATAGAAATAATTACCTACCTAATTATAATTCTAATTGAAAGAAGTAAATATATATTATAATATGATTACGGCTTTTATATAAATTGAGGTTTCTTTGCCTGTCACAGGAGAGATGCCATTAAAGACTAAAATTGCAGACTGCTGCAAACACTAGAATTGTTTACAAGATGATTCAGGAAGGAATCACCAGACACTCATTTTGTGCAATGTGAAAGATACTCTAATTTAGTAAACTTTGTGCTAGCTTACAAACCTTCCAGAGCACCAACAGATTACAAATTTAAAAAAGGAATTAGTTTACCAATACATCTGGGAGTCTGCAACAGGGCAACTTGAAGAAGATGTAAGAGATTCAGCCATTTTCAGCTGCTATTTCTTTCTTCCTGCTAGCATTGCACTAGAGTCCACACAGCATCAAACCAGGAACATCAAAACTGAAACCATGGAAATACAGGTGACACTGACTGTTTCCAAGTGGGGAATTTTAACCATCAGAAACAAGACTGAGAAGTTTCCACAGTTTGCTTGGCCCCTGGTATACAGACTCAGCAGCAGGGCCAGCTCTAAGACACAAATCAGAGTCCTTGGTGGACAGACGACGAGCCAATATGATGGGAGAAGAGCTGATCATCAAAACAGGTGAGCTTCCATTTTGTGTTGCTAACATTTTATATCAACATCTTAAATGCAAAAGAATAGAAGCTGTTAAAATAAAAAACAAATGGAGACCAGACATGAAAATTCCCTAAGCAAGCCAAAACCAGTTTAGTCATACAAGCAAAGCTAAATTCAGTTTACTTCACAAACCTAATTTGAACTGGGAAATTTCTTGTTCATGCCTCTGGAAATCAAGCAAAATCTAAACTATTGTCAAAATTGATATGAACTAACCGTTAACCAATTCTCTATCATTTGAGAAAATTCTACTATAAACAACTACTGAATATGACCTTCCCATGGTATAAACCGCTCTAAAACAATATGAAGTGAAGTGTTAGTTGCTCAGTCATGTCCAACTCTTTGTGACCCCATGGAGAGCAGCCCGCCAGACTCCTCTCTCCATGGGATCTCCAGGCAAGAATACTGGAGTGGGTTTGCCATTTCCTTCACCAGGAGATCTTGCAGACTCAGAGATCGAACCCAGGTCTCCAGCAATGCAGGTAGATTCTTTACCATTTGAGCCACCTTGGAATCCCTACTTGAACTTTATTGGTTTGAGCACTCTCTGTTTACAAACTGTATTTTTGGTTTGTGTACAATACATAGTACTAATTTCTACTTCAGTACATCATCGGTTTTTCTTCTGTCATTTTTGAAATTTTGATACTGTAAATACTGAAACTATGCAGAGATTTTCTCCAGGTATTATCTGTAGCGTGTGTGTAAGAGACAAAGTTCATAACTGACCTGGCATGAGAAACCTACCTGTGGCAATAACAGATGATATTGAATCTGTGTTCTGTCCCTCCTTAAACCTTCCATGTGCCATGATTCCCATGCCCATATCTTCTTCCCTAGCTTCTAAAGGAGTTTCTCAGCAAACTCAACGGATGGCTTTAACAAAGATAGTGGTGTCAACCCCCGACTGGAGCTGACAACAAGAAATGTAGTGCCTACCAAGAGTTGGATGAAGATGTGCTGAGCCGAGTGCCGAAGAACCAGGAATTCCCGCAAGTCAGAAGCTGCATCAGACTCAGGCAAGAACAGGATTGAGACTTCCATAAGCACCTGGGTCTAACGCAAGTTGAGGCTTCCTCTCCAAATCCTCCTTATTCTACTCACTTTCAGCTACAGAAGCCAATTTGTGGCTATTCAGATAGGAGTAGAAGGAGAAGCCATTGGGAAGGCAGTAAAAATGGGGCTGGGTTTGTGAAAACTTCTTTAAATTAGTTGAAAGAAAGAATTATATTATAAATCACCTGTGACTAGAAAAATAAGAGACAGAATTAATTAAGCCTCCTTACAAAGAGCATTTTTGCATAGTAAGTTGTTTGGGCTTCTGTTCTAGATTAAAGAAAAACATAATATCCTGTATGTGCTTAAAACTGTCTCAACCAGACTGTTACAAAGTAATATTTTCAGGCAAACTTCTACCCAAACTGACCTTTCTGGGAATTCAGTGCCATAGAAAATATCTTTGAACACACCTCATGCCTATTTTGCTGTATCCTGTGTCCATTCAGTGCAGACAAGAATTCTTTGTAACAGCCCCTGTCAAATTGTCGGCTTTTAAGCAATGTTCTGAAACATGTCTATCCTTTTAGTCGTCTCTGTTTTTGAAATAGCTGATTACAGTGCTCTTCAAACTGACAATTTGCTTGAAATGCTTTCAAATATCCTCTTGAAAAAGAAATCAGACTCTATATCATTGGCCAAAAGGATTTATAAAAGCAACCCTTGTGACTGCATTTTGAAAGGAGAATGCAAGAAAATTAAATAGGAGGCAGATGAGTGATAACACTTTCAACTGAGATATTTTTTTGGAAAAATATACAGTTCCTATACTTAAATATAGAATTTTCATGGCAACTGTAGCAACCAAAAGAACTGAGAGACAGACAACTTAGAAAAATAAATGTTAGGCATAATTAAATATTACCTTAGGAAAGGAACCAAGTTGAATAAAGCTACTTCAGGTCAGAAGGTGTCCAGTATGCTCTTGGTGAAGCGCAGAGGACAACTATGAATAGCTCCAGAAAGAATGAAGCACTTGGACAAAAAATGTGAATAACACTCAGTTGAGGATGAAAGTAAAGTCTGATGCTATAAAGAACAAAATTGCATAGGAACATGTAATGTTAGTTCCATGAATAGAGGTAAATTGGATGAGGGCAAGCAGGAGACGACACCAGTGAACATCGACATATTAGAAATCAGTGAACTAAAAGGTATGGGAATGGGCAAATTTAATTCAAATGACCATTATATTTACTGCTGTGGGCAAGAACCCCTTAGAAGAAATGGAGTAGCCCTTACAGTCATCAAAAGAGTTCAAACTGCAGTACTTAGGTGCAAACTCTAAAACGAGGAAATGATCTCACTTTATTTCCAGGGCAAGCCGTTTAAACTCACAGTAATCCAAGTTGATTCTCAGCCACTGAGGCTGAAGGAGATGAAGTTGAATGGCTCTGTGAAGACATACCACAGTTTCTAGACATCAAAATAAAGATGTCCTTTTCATCACAGGGGTCTGAAATGTAAAAGTAGGAAGACAAAGATACCTGGAGTAATAGGCAAGTTTGGTCTTGGAATACAAAATAGTAATGTAAAGGCTAACAGAGTTTTGCTAAGAGAACACACTGGTCATAGCAAACACTCTCTTCCAACAGTACAAGAGATATCTCTACACAGGGGTATCGTCATGTGGTTAATACCAAAATCAGATTGATTATATTCTTTTCAGCCAAAGATGGAAAAGGTCTATACAGTCAGCCAAAACAAGGTCAGGAGCTGACTGTGGTTTAGACTGTAAACTCCTTATTGCAAAGTTCAGATTTAAATTGAAAGAAGTAGGTCATTTTGATTGAAAACTTCTAGACCATTCAGGTATGACCTAAATCAAAACCCTTATGATTATACTGTGTAAGTGAAATAGATTCAAGGGATTAGATTGGACAGACAGAATGGCTGAAGAACTATGGATGGAGGTTCATAACATTGTAAGGAGTCATGACCAAAACCATCCCAAAGAAAAAAAGATACAAGAAGGCAAAGTGGTTCTCTGAGGAGGCTTTACAAATAGCGGAGAAATGAAGAGAAACAAAAGGCAAGGGGGAAAGGGAAAGATATATCCAACTGAATGCAGAGTACTAGAGAATAGCAAGAAGAGATAAGAATGGCTTCTTAAATGAACAATGCAAAGAAATGCAGGAAAACAGAGAGTGGAAAAGACTAGAGATCTCTTCAAGAAAACTGGGGATATCAAGGGAACATTTCATGCAAGGATGGGCCCAATAAAGGACAGAAAATGTAAGGAACTAACAGAGGCAGAAGATATTAAGAAGAGATATACCGAACTGTACAAAAAAAGGTCTTATTGACTGGGATAACCACAATGATGTGGTTGTTCCCCTAGAACCAGACATCCTGGAGTGTTAAGTGGGTCTTAGGGAGCATTACTATGAACAAGTCTTGGGGTCATGATGGAATTCCTGCTGAACAATTTAAAATCCTAAAAGATGTTGCTATTAAAGTTCTGAACTCAATAAGTCAGCAAATTTGAAAAACTTAGCAGTGGCCACAGGACTGGAAAAGATAAGTTTTCATTCCAATCCCAAAGAAAGGCAGTGGTAAAGAATGTTCAAACTACCATACAATGTGCTATTTAGAGTTGTCACAGCTTTTCTTCCCAAGATCAAGCATCTTTTAATTTCATGGATATGGTCACCATCCAGTGATCTTGGAGTCCAAGAAAATATCTGCTACTGTTTTCAATTTTTTTCCCATCTATTTGCCATGAAGTGATGGGACCGGATGCCACGATCTTACTTTTTTGAATTTGAGTTTTAAGCCAACTTTTTCACTCTCCTCTTTCACCTTCATCAAGAGGCTCTTGAGTTCCTCTTTGCTTTCTGCCACTATGGTGGTATCATCTGCATATCTCAGGTTGTTGATATTTCTCCTGGCAATCTTGATTTCAGCTTGTGATTCATGCAGCTCATCATTTTGCATGATGTACTTTGCATATAAGTTAAACAGGCAGAGTAACAATATACAGCTTTGATGAACCCTTTCTCCAATTTTGAACCACTCTATAGTTATGTGTTCAGTTCTGATTGTTGCTTCTGGACCTGCATACAGGTTTCTCAGGAGGCAGGTGATGTGGTCTGGTATTCCTATCACTTTCAAAATTTTCCAGTTTTCCACTGTTGTATTCCACATAGTCAAAGGTGTAAGTGCAGTCAATTATGCAGAAGTAGATTTTTTTTTCTGGAATTCTCTTGCTTTTCCCATGATCCAATGGATGTCGGCAATTTGATCTCTGGTTCCTCCACCTTTTCTAAATCCAACTTGTACATCTGAAAGTTCTTGGTCTGTGTACTGTTGAAGCCTAGCTTAAAGTATTTTGAGTATTACCTTGCTAGTATGTAAAATGAGTGCAATTATATAGTAGTATGAACATTCTTTGGCATTGCCCTTCTTTGAGATTGAAATGAAATATGAACTTTTCCAGTCATGTGACCACTGCTGAGTTTTCTAAATTTGCTGGCATATTGAGTGCAACAGTTTAACGACATCATCTTTTAGGATTTGAAATAGCTCAGCTGGAATCCTATCACCTCTACTAGCTTTGTTCCTCGCAATGCTTCCTAAAGCCCACTTGACTTCACACTCCAGAATGTCTGGCTCTAGGTGAGTCACTGCACCACTGTAGCTATCCCAGTCATAAAGACCTTTTTTGTACTTTACATCTGTGTATTTTTGCCTCCTCTTCTTAATGTCTTCTTCTGTGTTAGTTAGGTCCTTGCATTTTCTTTTATTGGGCCCATCTTTGCAAGAAATGTTCCCTTGGTATCTTCAATTTTCTTTTAGAGAGCTCTAGTCATTCCTATTCTATTGTTTCTTCTGTTTCTTTGCATTTCTCACTTACCTCAAGGAGTGCTTATTTCTCCTTGCTATTCTTTGGAATTCTGCATTCAGTTGAGTATGTACTTCCCTTTATCTTTTGCTTTTGGCTTCTCTTCATTTCTCAGCTATTAGTATGGCCTCCTCATACCACCATTTTCACTTCTTGCATTTCTTTTTCTTTAGGATGATTTTTGTCATCACTTCTTGTACAGTTTTATGAGCCTCTGTCCATAGTTATTCAGGAACTTGGTCTATTCATGGCAAATAGAAGGGGAATAAGAGAAAACAGTGACAGATTTTATTTTCTTGGGCTCCAAAATCACTGAAGACAGTGACTGCAGCCATGAAATTAAAAGATGCCTGCTCTTTAGAAGAAAAAATATGTCAAACCTAGACAGAGTATTAAAAAGCAGAGATATCACTTTGGCAACAAAGGTCTGCATTGTTAAATTTATGGTTCCAGTAGTCATGTATGGATGTGAGAATTGGATCATAAAGAGAGCTGAGTGCCAAATAATTGGTGCTTTCAAATTGTGTTCCTAGAGAAGACTCTTGAGAGTCCCTTGGACAGCAAGGAGATCAAGCCATCAATCCTAAAGAAAATCAACCCTGAATATTCATTGGAAGGACTAATATTGAAGGTGAATTTGACCAACTAATATAAAGAGCTGACTCATTAGAAAAGACCCTGATGCTGGGAAAAATTGATGGTATAAGACAAGGGGGCAACAGAGGATGAGATATTTAGAGAGCATCAGTGACTCAGTGGACATGGATTTGATCAAACTCCTCTGGGAGATAGTGGAGGGCAGAGGATCCTGGCATGCTGCAGTTCATGAGGTCACCAACAGTTGAACACAAATTAGCATCTGAACAATAAAAACAACCTCTGTTTCTCTGCCTGAATTCTCAGTTTGCCATCTTTTTCTCTCTGTTCTTTGTTTCCAGGTCTATGGTTTTTCCTGTGGTCCTGTATGGATGTGAGAATTGGACTGTGAAGAAGGCTGAGTGCCGAAGAATTGATGCTTTTGAACTGTGGTGTTGGAGAAGACTCTTGAGAGTCCCTTGGACCTCAAGGAGATCCAACCAGTCCATTCTGAAAGAGATCAACCCTGGGATTTCTTTGGAAGGAATGATGCTAAAGCTGAAACTCCAGTACCTTGGCCACCTCATGCGAAGAGTTGCCTCATTGGAAAAGACTCTGATGCTGGGAGGGGGTGGGGGCAGGAGGAGAAGGGGATGATAGAGGATGAGATGGCTGGATGCCATCACGGACTCAATGGACATGAGTCTGAGTGAATTCCAGGAGATGGTGATGGACAGGGAGGCCTAGCGTGCTGTGATTCATGGGGTCGCAAAGAGTCGGACACGACCGAGTGACTGAACTGAACTGAACTGAAGTATTTATAACCTTGGGGGCAAAATACAATCTCCTGGCTTACCCTGAAATAGACAACACTCTTCTTACTCTCAGACCCTAAGACTCAATTCAGTCTCAGCTGAGACCTCAGGCTTAGCTATTTATAGATAGAATTCATATATGGACATATAGTTAACTCTGTAAGTAACACACACACACACACACACACACACACACACACATATAGTTATTTAGTATATGGATTTCCCAGGTGGTGCAGTGGTGAAGAATCTGCCTACCAATGCCTGAAACACATATTTGATCCCTGAGATGGTAAAATCCTCTGGAGTAGGAGATGACAACTCACTTCAGTTGTGTCAGACACAACTGAATGCCTGAACATACACAATATATTATATATATTTCCTAACATTTTATATACATACTTATACTTTCTATGTTATATGTGCCCATTTTATATGAATATACAATGTATATCCAGCAGGTTTGCTATCCTCATGGTTCAGCCATAATGACCTGTATGGAACTTCCACGAAATCTATTTCCAGCATATATTTTTGAAATGAATAATGACACAGGTATACAACAATCACTTTTTTATGATTAGAAAAAGAATAGTAACTGAGACTAGTACTAAAAAACACTGAAGAAAGAGTATAAGGGTGCAGCTTAGAAGTGAATATTCTTTGACTATAGTGTGTTAGTTGCCCAGTCATGTCTGATTCTTTGTGACCTTGTGGACCATAGCACACTAGTCTCCTCTGTCCAGGCGAGAATACTAGAATGGGCTGCCATTTCCTTCTCTTTCCCACCCAGGGATCGAACCCATGTCTCCTGTATTGCAGGCAAATTCTTTACCATCTGAGTCACCAAGGAAGCCATTGATTCTGAAGAGTTCCTATTGATAAATTCTCTGGGAGAGACATAATCACTATATTTAAAATAAATACTTTTTTTTTTTAATTTGCAACTCCAGTAAGCACACTAGTAAAAACAGCAAAGGTTTAAGTATGAAAAGCACCTAAATTGATAGTGGCTTTACTTTTAAAACAATAGACTTAAATGTAGAAACTCTATGCCCAAAAGCAGTGAAGTGGGACATGTGGTCCCATTGCTAACAGGCTGCCAGTCTTGGCAAATACCTGCTTGCCAGGTAGCTTTCATTCACACCCTCTCAAGGTGGGCCCACTTGAGTCTGTATACTGCTTTTAAAGGCTAGGATGGATAAAGTTTTGAGTTTCTTTTCTTATTTGTTACTATGATATTTTAGGAGGCAGTTACCTTAGTCTTTTTTGGCTCTGCTTGTTTTTGCAAAACCAGATTGTGTCCTTTAAAGCTTAATTATTTACTTCTTGCTTTGTTCTTTTCCATCTTCAAAGAGGTTTTTGAATGATAAAGAAACTTTTTTTGAATTAAAAAAAAAAGACTTTTGGTTAAGTTGTTTTTATAGACACTGAGAAATACAAAGCTGATAGTCATTTGAAACTAGACAATTGTATTAGAAGATGAAGAAATATTTTAGTATGTTTCAAAAGGGGAGCATAGTTTGCCACTCCAAAATATGCTTCTTTGGCACAAGGCTTATTTTAGGTTGATTATTTTAAGAAAGCACAGATCCAGAAGAAGCTCTCAAAATTGAATAGAAGTTAACCTTTTGTAAAAGATATTCAGTCATGAGGAGAATTTTCCCTTATAAGGTTCCCTTCCCCACCCAACCCCGACCCCCACCAACCAAGAACCAAGAACAAAAGGATGACTGAACACTAAAGAATCTTATCAATGAAGAAAGCA
>SJYA01002568.1:130657-191913 GCA_006410615.1 Neotragus moschatus | reverse complement strand
CAACTGATTTAAATCTGCATAAAAACCATAGCCTCCTTTATTGTGCTTTGACTGATAACCTCCTAAAACTGCCTCCACTCTGCCCACTCTAAGATCTTTCTTGGTATTGAGCTTGTGGTGGTGGTTTAGCCTCTAAGTCATGTCCCACTTTTTGCAACGCCATGTACTGTAGCCTGCCAGTCTCTCTGTGGGATATCCCAGGTAAGACTACTGGAGTAGATTGTTATTTCCTTCTCCAGGCAATCTTCCTGACCCAGGGATCAAACCCATATCTCCTGCATTGGCAGGTGGATTCTCTACCATTGAGCCACTAAGGAAGCCCCTTATTTAAAGTAAAAGCTTAGGCAGTTTCAGGGAGATACTCAGTTTTTCTGTGTCTCTGCTGTGTGTACAGGAGGCATCAAGGTTATTAAATATCTACTGGTTTTTCTCCTATTAATATGCCTTTTAATTAGGAAGAATATCAGCCAAGATATCTAGAAAGGCAGAGGGAAAATTATTTTTTCTACCATATAGTTTTACATACGATTAGATAATGTAGATATTTAGGTTGCAATCACCCTAAGTGAGAAAGAGAGGGAGAGAGATAAAGAACATGACAAACATATATGATAAGCTTCAACTTTTTGACTTTTTCCATGTGGGATTACCATACAAATGCCTTTGGAAAACAAAAAAGAAAATGATGTATTTTCCATCACTGAGGCTGAGAATTGCCAGACTTTCATCTCCATGCAACCCACGCTTGAATTCTTATTTACCAAAGCATATGATGTACCTATGGATAGCTATGTACATGTGGATACCTATACATAGAGGTGGTAACCAGAGCTTCTGAGAAAAGAGGGAAGGGGACAGGGCACAATCATTAAAAGAATGATATAGCCATTGAGGACAGGAAAAATACTGACTAGAGCCAACTAGGCCCAAGATGGCAGAAGATTTGAATTTCTCTTGATCTTGAGCCTCATTATACACTCATTGTAATATATTAGCAAGCTAAGTGATTAACCCACAGAGGCCATGACAATTCTGGGGCTGAACATAAAATGAAGAAGAAAAGGGCAGTAACTGGATTCCTGGAAATCCCCACCCCTTTGTCAAAACAGATGGGTAATCCTCCTACTTGTTAGCCTGTGAAATTACCCATCCCATAAAAACTAACAACTCCCACACCCCCAAGGCCCTCTCACCTTCTGAGAAGGACACATTCTGTCTATGGAGTGTGAATCTCTCTAAATCAACTCACTTTACCAAGAGTTTATTTTGAATTCCTTCTTGTACAAAGCCAAGGACCCTCACCTGGCTGTTGGCCCTACCAGGAACTCACTGGAGACCTAGAATATGACCATTCTCTCTCACCCCATCCTCTAACACTTCCACTTCACAAAGGCTNGCTTCATAAGAAGAACTTCGACATAAAAGAGAAACTTTTAAAAATGTGTTCTTTGAAACTCTTATGTATTTCATGATAGAATCTCAGTTCTTTTCCCTAAAAAGGTCTTTGGTTAACATGTACATTGTTATCGATGGCTGTTTAGAATAGCATTGTCTCATTTTGATTTGTTTTAGCTTGATATTGTTGTTTTTAGTCATTTAGAGGCATTTGTATATTGTACACGTCTCTATGTGGAGGGCTCTCAGCTCCAGATGGCCCAGCTATATTCAGCATATTCAATCAATTTATTATTTGAATCATGAAAATAGAAGTTTCAGTAGCCATTCTGTTGAATAATCAGTTCTTTAAAAGTATCCTTGAGTATTATTTGGAAATAAAAATATCATCCTGATTTATATTTCCAGCCCAATAATGTAAGAGTCCTGTGGTGGTGTTAATCAATCCTTCCTTCCTCTGCTGTCACCCAAGTCGTCTATCAAAATATAATTTAAAGGACAAAGAGAAACCACTAGGTCATTGCAAAGTCCTTGTGCAATTAGAGATTTGAATAAAGGCAGAAGAATCTTCTGCTAAAGAAAGAGGTATTTTAAGTGAAAATACATTCAGGGATCATTTAAATTCAACATTAAGAACAAAGATGTTTATTGAACACCAGCTACTAACAGGTGCTGGGATACGGCAGAGAACAAAACAAACCAAACTCTATTCTCATGGACTTTTCCTTCTAATTACAGGAATTGTAAACAATAAACAAATGGGCAAATGAATATCTTATGAGTTGGATGATATTATGGGTATAAAGTTGCAAGATACTCAGTAAAGAGTCACAATGGAGTTAGTGATGGAATTCAGAAAACTAAAAGAAAGGATTAAGGAAGCCATGCAGGTCTGATCCTTGGGTTGGGAGGATCCCCTGGAGGAGAAAACTGCAAACTACTGAAGTATGGAAATCCCATGGACAGCGGAGGTTGGCGGGCTACAGCCTGTTTTTTGTTTTTGCCTTTTTTTACTTTACAATGTTGTATTGGTTGTGCATACAGTCTGAAGTGAAGTGAATTGAAATGAAAGTCACTCAGTCGTCTCCAACTCTTTGTGACCACATGGACTATACAGTTCATGGCATTCTCTAGGCCAGAATACTAGAGTGACTAGCCTTTCCCTTCTTCAGGGGATCTTCCCAACCCAGGTACCCAGGTATCCCGCATTGCCAGTGGATACTTTACCGCTGAGCCCCAAGGGAATCCTGGGAGTACAGTCTATGAGGTCACAGAGAGTTAGACAGGACTGAGCGTGGAATTTCAGGAATTTCAGGAATTTTCAGGAATTTCAGCTCAGTAGCATCAGCGCACCAGAAGGGGGAGCTCGCATATTTTGTTACCATAGCTGAGCCTGACAAGAAGGAAGACTCCTCTTTGTTTCAGGGCAAGACTCAGTCAATGAAGAGCCATGGTCTCTGCTTACTATGGTTCTCCAAATTCCTTTCCCCCCCCTCTATAAAAGTGCTTTCCTTCTCTTGCCA
Organism: Neotragus moschatus; assembly: GCA_006410615.1. Classification (NCBI taxonomy): domain Eukaryota; kingdom Metazoa; phylum Chordata; class Mammalia; order Artiodactyla; family Bovidae; genus Neotragus; species Neotragus moschatus. Next base: position 188,995 of record SJYA01002568.1, on the reverse strand, counting down.
TGTGGAGACTGGCATGTGATACACTATGGTGAGAGACCCTGAATTGCAATCCCTTGCTGATCTGGAATAAACCCCTCATTGATGGAGAAATATACAGTCATCTCAAGGCAACATGGAAATGTAGAGAATGATCACTGCACACAGGAGTAACAGCAAGAGGTTGGCAAGTTATGAGAATCTGGAGGAACACAAGGGGATGGGATGTAAAGAACAAAGGGAAACTCAAACAAGGTGAGGAAAGTGAGGCAGACTATACAGACCAGGGCCTTGTGTGCCAGACTCAAGCTTTTACACTTAGTGACCTTCAGGCTAAAGAGAAGAGAGAAATGAATTGGTTTAAGCCTTGGAAAGCTTATTCTGAGTACAACAGTCTGGAGCAGGGCAATTTAGAAGTAGGTGATGAAGGAGGAAGGAGCTTTAAGAAGGATCAAGTTGAGAGATGCTAGTGTTTTAAACTAGTTAATAAGATGGGTATATATTTTGATTTCAGAGCCTTATGCATTTACTGATAGATTGGTCAAGAGAGTATGAGAGAAAGAGATGAACCAACCATAACACCAAGCTTTTCAGTGCCAGTAGGAGGAATGAAAGCATTGCCTCTGATACCAGTGAATTTAAGGTTCATGCTTCATCACGAAAGATTTCAGAGATTAAGAGATAGCAAGAAAAGGATTTAGGTAAGAATAGGATTTGTTTATGGAGAAGGCAATGGCAACCCACTCCAGTAATCTTGCCTGGAAAATCCCATGGATGGAGGAGCCTGGTGGGCTTCAGTCCATGGGGTCGCTGAGAATCAGACACGACTGAGTGAGTTCACTTTCCTTTTTCATTTTCATGCATTGGAGAAGGAAATGGCAACCCACTCCAATGTTCTTGCCTGGAGAATCACAGGGACGGGGGAGCCTGGTGGGCTGCTGTCTTATGGGGCTGCACAGAATCGGACACGACTGAAGCGACTTAGAAGGATTTATTTAGAGAGAAACACACTCCACAGACAGAGTGCAGACTATCTCATAAGGCAAAAGAGAGAACCCTGAAATATGGCATGGTTAGGTTTTTTGGGCTGAGTAATTTCATGGGCTAATGAGTAAGAGGATTATTCCAACTATTGTGAGGGAAAAGGTGGAGAGTTCTAGGAATTGGGCTATTGCCCATTTTTTGACATTTTATGGTTGGTCTCAGAACTGCCAAAACATTGGTGGGTGTATCATTTAGCTTGCTAATATAATACAATGACTGTATAAGAAGGCTTAAAGTTCACCGGAAGTTGAATACTCCACCATCTGAACCTAGTTGGTTCTATCCATATTTTGTCATACCTTATGGCTATATCATTCTTTTAAAGGTTGTACCAGCCCCTTTCCCTCATGTTTCACCATCTGTTGAGGGGAGGCAAGTTTCATGAGGTTAGAGTGGTGTGTTTGTGTGTGTATATGTTTGTGAGTGTGTTGTCAACTACAAATTGGCACTTGCCAGGAGCCTTGTCAGTGACTGAACAAGGGCATTTGCCATCTGCCTTTGCAGAGACTGAACCCTGTGTTGCTGCAGCTATAGATCTTCAACACCTGCCAAGGGAGTTCAGGGTAGAGTGGGTCACTCTTTGTTTCAGGGAATCTGGTGGGACAGGTCTTTAGATTGTTGGGTGTTTTTAGGAGCAGATTTTATGATCTCAATCCTTGCATCTCCTCATATCTAGAAAAGCACTAAATCCCTTAATGGTGACATCAGGTGACTAGCAAACAATCTTTTGTAAAATGAGTGCTTAGTGTTATTGAACTCCCCCTTCACCAAAACCTTATATACGGACCTTCCTCCCACGGCCTTTGTGGAGCAGTCTCTCAGAGCTATCTGAGGTGTTGCCTCCTGGGGTGAAGTCCTCATTTTTCCACAAATAAAATGTAACTCATGACTTTCAAGTTGTACATATTTTTTTAGTCAACCATATGTAAGGTTATCAGTTTACACGAGATTCCTATTAGACTTCCTACTAGAGTTACCGGCTGGGATATTACACATGAGTCTAGCTATGTAGAACGAATCTGATATTTTATAAACACAGAGAAGTGCAAAACTCTATCATAAGTCTCTTTGAGTTCACTAAAAATGTGATAGATTCAGACAAATTTAGAATCTTGAGCCCTGAGACTCTATAATGTTTACATTTGAGAAAATGAGAAAAGAATTAGCATAAGTGATTAGAGAAGAAATGACTAGTGAAAGAGATGAGTTTTGTCCTGGAAGCAGTAGAAGATCCAGAATGATGAAGCAAGCAACTATTATTTTTTTTAATAAAGGTAGAAATAATTAGCTGCCATAGATTTGGCCTAAGAAGACAGTGATAATTTTGCTAGGAGTAGGAGAAAAAAAATTCATGTTAACAGGTGAAATATAATTTTTCATGTGAGAGTAGATTTCAAGTTCATCAGAAGCAAAGTCACATCCCTGATGGCAGGTTGTGTGAGCCTGTGGAGGACTGGGGAAGAAATCAGCAGTCCTGGCTGAAAGCAGGGATCCAAGCAGCTTCCAAAGCCCTCTTCTCTCTGGCCTTCTCCATACACAGAAAACTAGGTCTCACACCCATCTTTAGAACCTGAAGAAATCTACACATATGAAAAGCCCATGGATGTTTGTGAAGGGCCAGATTTGTAGTAGAGGAGAAGGGCCGGGGCTGTGTTGTATTTTGGGAGGAGAGTGGAGTCCCTAGAATAAGAAAGTTGCAGAGTCTGAGAAACAAAAGGCAACGAGACGTGTTTAGTCAGAGTCAAGGAATCATCCATGTGTTACACAATCTATGTGCACGCACATGCTTGCTCAGTCGTGTCAGACTCTTTGCGACCCCATGGACTGCAGCCCTCCAGGCTCCTGTCCATGGGATTCTTCAGGCATGAATATTGGAGTGAGTTGCCATTTCCTTTTCCAGGGGATCTTCCAGTCTGACCAAGTGATCAACACATGTCTCCTGCATTGGCAGGTGGATTCTCTAATACTAAGCCACCTGGGAATCACTACAAATATGTAAATCATGAGGCTTTGTTCTCTTGTCATGCATACTGATACTTACAGTTGGCCCAGGGAAGACAAAAGCCAGGCTGATGAATTAAGCAGTTGCCTCTTATTCAAATCATGGCCAAACACTACTTATTTCCTTATAGATTATGTAAGGGAAGATTAGAATTCGGTTCCCCAAGCCTGGTAGTCTATGTGGAAAAACCTCCCATTATTCCCATCCTCTCCTAGTCCTAACTCCAGTAAGTAATATTCTATCTTCTCTACAAGAGTAAATGATTTTCTACCTCAAAAATTATGGCAGATTTATTTTAATTAATTTGTGGCTATAGTGAAGATATTCAATATTTTCATTTTGCCCTTGCAATCCCTCCAAAACTTTCAGGATATACAGTTCACGTTGGTGACCAGACAGGAGTCATCAACACCCACCTCTCCTGCATTACAGTTAAACTTTTAATTTTAAAGAGAATTATCAGAATACAACTCAAAAGATGAAAAAGCACTTTAAATTTGCTAATAACAGCACAATTAACCAACTTTATCTATCTAAATTACATTTTCACCTAGTATTCCATGAAGTTAACGACTGCCTGAACCTCAGCAGAAAAGTGGCAAAGAAGAAATGATACATTCTTTGTGACTTGACAAATAGAAGATAAAGTGATACTTGCAGTTCAGTAAAGGCTACAGCTGGAAACTGAAATTTAATATAGTGGATAAATTATATAGCTATAGAGCTAAAAAAAAACCATTTTTTAGGAAAATCGGTAATTTTTCCATAAGGAAAATTATACCTGTGGATCTATTTATAAAAATAGAAAAATAAAATTAAATGTTTTAACCACTATTAAATTAAACCTGAAAATAAAGCCATTGATACATACCTAGATTTTAGTAAAATTATGTTTCATTTGGAGAAAAACTTGTTTGTAAGTGACTGGTTTCTTAGTATGGTACCATTGAAAGGTATTTGATTCAAATTCTTTTCAACTTTATCATTTAATCAAACATGTTTTACATTTAAATGTATGTGCATAATATTTATGCATAACTAACATCTGGTGTGCTGCAATTCATGGGGTCGCAAAGAGTTGGACACGACTGAGTGACTGAACTGAACTGAACAACTCTTATCCTCATGTGTACCTCTAGAAACTTGAATGCATAGTTCTTCCAAATATACTTGCAAATTAAAGCACAAAAACATATCCTTATACTGTAGATCAAGGAAAAAATAGTTTTCTGATTTGACCTCATTTTAAACAAGTAATTTTGCATTGATAAACAAGACATACCAAGAAAAAAGAAATATGACTAATTTCCCTTCAATTATTTCTGAAAAGCAACTTCACACAAAAGCTGAATTTAGAAAACACATTTCTTCTTATGAGATTTTATTAAGATTACTTGTTTATTTGTGCCAGTCAAATCTGACCTTTATAATACCACATTTGTTTAGATCTAGTGGAGATAAATTGAGTGCACTGATTCTAAATTGAAGATCTATTAAGTAATAAGTAGGATGTAGTTTTATAATCACCTTCAGGTTATAAACAACATTTACCACAAGATCAAAACATGTTGACTTAGAAGAAGCAAATGCAAATTAAAATGGAAGACATTTTAGAAATGCAGTGAATAGAATTATAAGATGTGGTGCTATTAAGAATTTTAAAATATTTTTAATTTCATTTGATTAATTGGTGATTATGCTCTAGAAGACTTATCCAACCAAAATTTTACAGCATTTCATGAAAAATATTAAAGTATTTTTAGTTTGATAGACAAGAATATTTAAGATATAGGTATTCAGAACTTCCCTGGTGGCTTAGATGGTAAAACTTCTGCCTACAATCTGGGAGACCCAGGTTCAATCCCTGGGTTGGGAAGATCCCCTGGAGAAGGAAATGGCACCCCACTCCAGTATTCTTGCCTGGAAAATCCCATGGGTGGAGGAGCCTGGTGGGCTATAGTCCATGGGGTTACAAAGAGTCGAACAGGACTGAGTGACTTCACTTTATTTAGATTTCTTGATAGAATAATTGGAACAATCACCAGTTTTTTTTTTTTTCTCCTACTGTTTTTGTTTTTTAATTTGCTATTACAAAGTGAAGGAAAATAAATATTTCTCCTCTGATGTCAAGTATGAGATCTCAGGAAGTGTGTGTATGTGTGTGTGTATGTGTGTGTGTGTGTGTGTGTGTATGTTGGGTGTATGTTAATATCACTGATGCTAATTCCTTTGTAATACTACTTCATTATTTTATGCAAATAATTCCCAGAATGGATCAACTTATTAAGAAGAATTAGAAAAAAACAAATGTCATCAGTATAGGGTGGTATGTCAGGAAGTTGAAAATGTACATCATATTAAAAATGAAGTCATAGAGAACTTTTTCAATTTTTTATAAATTATAAAATAACTTTTAGAAAAATTATGTTTAGAAGCTAAAGCAATTATGTGATGGTATTCCGATTTTTGTTTATGAGATAATTTAAAAAATATTAACACAAGGGGGGTTGACTTCAAATACCAGAGAAAGTCCTGTTAACAACTATTCTTTAAGTAGCTTTACTTGTATTTATAAGTTTTAAAGATGAACATTAAAAAAAAACAACAACTACCATTTCACCATTTAAAGTAGCTGCTATGAGATCCTTACTAAAGATGTACCTATTACAATGATATAATTTCAACAATATTTGGAAACAATAATCCATGTCAAATTCAAGATATAATCCAACTTCATATGTCATTTAAGGCCTCTATGTATGTCTCTAGACTTATCTTCTAAAATTTTCAAGTAGTATCAGCATATTATCTAAGCTATAGTCTTAAAGTTTAAAAAGAAATGTTAAACCTAAAAAAAACACAAAAATTCCATCATTCTGCTGTGTTTCCACTTGGAAGAAATACACTTTCCTCTATTCCCATTTGAGCAGTGGCTGAGACTGCCTGATGGCTCACCCTTCAGTACTGGAAGCAAATATTTTTATATCATCCCTGGTGGAATTACATAGTCTCTCCATGTGCCACCTTGGACCGAGTGCATATACCAGGTTCTGGAGTGCACAGTCTGACAATTATTTGTGTTGTAATAATAAATTTCTCCTTTTCCCTACTAGATATGTAATTTATATTGATCTACTGAACAAATTAATACATGATCAAAAGACAGTTTTGAGATCGTCCATAAGACTATTCTCACATTTATGCTCTATATATGGGGGTCACAGTGTCTCAGTTTAACATTGGAAGTGATCAGATTCACCCGCCTACAGTGTGAAGCATCACTGCATCTGGTCTTTCATTTCTATTCCTGTAAATTTTCTGGAAGAGTCTGTGGAATCAGGAAGAACTTTCCTTTGCTGGAATCAGTTCACCTTAGCCTCAACTTCTCCTTGAAACAAAATTTGAGACAAAGTTTTGCATCCTGTTCAAATGGCTGCATCAACACCTAGATATCTCCTCTATATACATCCAGGCCCTTCTTATACACATCTTATAATAGACACTGTTCTTCCAGTCAACAACTGAATGTATGATCCTATCATTGATTGACTCGAAATAATTTGAACCACAGTTTAAGTATCTGCTAATGTGTCTTATCTGTCTTACTGGAATTTGGTCTCTTTCAAGACTAGAGAAATACCGCATCTTTCTTTCTCTCCCTATCTATCCATCCATCCATCCATCTATCATCTACATATTTATCTAGCTTGAAAGAATCAAGGAATGAATGGGTAGAAAATCAGAGAGAAGAAAAAACATACAGAAATCATAGGGAACAAAAGAGCATATGCTAACTTTTCTAGGGCCAACAATATTAATAGAAACAAAGGTTAATTTACAGTAAGTCAAAGCATACCTTTTAAGTGCACATTCACTCCTTCATCAAACATTTCTTTCTTAACTACTACGAGGCCAGGCACTGGTGTAGATGGGGATAAAGCAGAGCAAACACCTACCGTAACACAAAAAGTATGGCTATTGCTCATGGAATTACACATGTGGTACGTTGCTAGTGATTTTGAGTATATTTCTTTCATCACTACGGCATACTAGCATCTAATTGGAGTACTGATAATGCGTACATTTAGGTTTTCTTGAGTAGGCAGTATGTTTCTTTCCGATTATTTCACATAAGAGACCATGATCTGAATGGTATTAATGAATCCAAAATTGTTCTTGAACAATGGTTAGATTCAGCTTGACTCAATTATAAGCAAATAGACTTTCTATTTATTTTTTATTGACAAATGTATATTTCATTCAACACATGTGCAAAACTGGTTTTCCTTGGATTTCAACACTCAGTATTCAAATGATTATCAATTTACTTAATCTGTTGATTGCCCTTAGGAATTGCTATTCACATAACAAATTTGGATTTTCTAATAAAATTTGACACATATTTTGAATTATTGTTGAGTGTACTACCCACCAAATGAATAGGTAGTTGATATGTTATCATAAGATTTGTCTGAGCAGCAGTATTGTGCATTCATGAATGCTAATCCAAATGGACTCCAAATACTTTCACACCATCTTCACCTCCAATTTAGTCAAAAGTGTGAGGTCAATTGGGGCTTTTTAACTTTTTATCTGTTCAAAGCACACTGTACATGCAGAAAGGGGACATTATTCATTTGTGAGATTTTTTGGTAATATTCTCTTAGGTGTTTCTTCCGAAAGCATTTATTTGCAAGAAAATTAGCTACAACTTGATTTAATTTGTAAGTTATTTTGAAACCCTCCTCAAGAGTTTCCAAGTCATTGATTCTTTAGACAGGATTAAATAAAATAAAATAAACTCACAGGAATTCTTCACATTTGTTTTCTAGCTAAAAAAGTAGAGCTTCATGACCTCAGCTGCTTTTTAATTAAAGCTTGTTTTTGTTGAAAACTCTGCGAGCCCACATGTTTGTTACTATTTGTAGTCATACAGTAGATATTCACCATGCTTGTAAGAAAAAGCAAAAATGCTCTTCCTCAAAGAGAAAGATGAGAATGGGGGTGTAAAGCAGGTGCAAGACACAACCAGATGGAAATTATTACCCGTTAGCTTGTAATCAGCATCCTAGAAGAAAAGATTTGAAAACCATGAAAAGCTACAGTTTTCTCTTCTTGCTATAGAAGGCTAATATTGCATTCCTGCTCTTAAATGCACATCTCAGCAGGTCTCTAGCTACGGAAGGGAAATTCTGATGATCATACAAAAGACAGAATCATTGAAAAATTCATGTGAATTTCCACTTTCTCCTGTTAGTAAGCTGCTGCAGAATGCTCTGAAGTGTGAAATTAGCTTAAAAATAAAAATAAAATAAAACACCAAAACTGAAGACTCAAAGTGTTTTGTTAAGATCTTACCATCATGGTATAACCAAGCTGAAAACAGGGTAAGGTCATTACTGTAACTTCACTGTTAGCAGAAAGCTTAGAAACAGCACCGTTTAATCCTCACCCTCCCACAATGAGGCATCCCAGGTGGCAATAGTGAAAGAAGCCACCTGCCAATACAAGCGACATAAGAGATGTGTTTGAAACCTAGATCCACAGGATCCCCTGAAGCAGGGCATGGCAACTCATTCCAGTATTCTTGTCTGGAGAATCCCATGGACAGAGGAGCCTGGCGGGCTATAGTCCATAGGGGTTCGAAGGGTCAGACACTGCTGAGCGTGCACACAGGTAAGCCTCCCACAATGAAGCACATAGGAATGGGAATTTCATTAGAAAAACACAAAAGTGGCAGGTGTAAAATCATTTCTTGTCTTCTTCTCCATATCGTGTGACAATTTTCAAATAATTCTGTTCCAAAAGTTCTTGGTTTTACAGCCTCAGGGAACACTATCCATAAATATGTGATGTTATACTAGCAAGTATAACACCTACATGTGACTGGGTTAAGCAAAATTGTTAGTTTTGTGCCCTTGAAAGTTAGAGAAATCACTTTGCTTTGCTTGCCTTGCTGTTTCTCTGTAGCTTTTTGTGAAGAATTTGAAGAATATGAGAATTCTATTTATGGAATGATAGAGATTCTTTTATAATGGCCTACAAAATATATTTCATTTATGATGAAATGAAAAGACCCTGATGCTGGGAAAGATTGAGGGCAGGAGGAGAAGGGGACAGCAGAGGATGAGATGGCTGGATGGCATCACTGACTCAATGGACATGGGTTTGGGTGGACTCTGGGAGTTGGTGATGGACAGGGAGGCCTGGCGTGCTGCAGTTCATGGGGTCACAAAGAGTCAGACACGACTGAGCGACTGAACTGAACTGAACTGATCAAGTATCCAATTCAAGAGAAAACAGATTCTTCACCTAAACGTAGATAAACTATTAAAATCCTTAAAATCAGGGAATTTTTGAGTTCCACAAGTGTGCTTATTTTATACCAGTAGTTTCCCTATATGGCTGCTTAACATTAATTGTTATTTTCTTAATTATCAATTATCATTTAATTCCTCAATTTATAATGAGTTTCCCTACTACTGTTAATAATTTTCAGAGATTCTACTGAAGATATTAATAATGTAACATATAAAGTTGATATCAAATGCAATTGTTGGGCCATTTTAAAAGCACATTATGTCTTGTGAGAATATCCAGACAATTCTTTAAACCTATATGAATGAAAGGTACTTATGTCTGAGAACATTTATTTCTATACCATAAAGTAATTATTTGTGGAAATTATTACATATACTACTCTCTCTCTAATCATTGTAGAAGGCTTTATTTTCTTCTTTAATATTTTTAAATGATGGACTTTTAAAATTTATATGTAAGAACATATCTGTGCTTATATGTTTAAATATATAAATTCACTTAGTATTCATATTCATTTTTATATATTTACAGAATTTCAAATGCTTTATTTAAAAAAAAAATATATGTGGAGCCAACAGCCTTTTGAACTGCCACAAAACAGGTAAGTGTAAGGGATACACACGATATGGGTGAGAGTGTTAGTTGCTCAGTCATGTCCTCCTGTACCCCATGGACTATAGCTTGACAGGCTCCTCTGTCCATGGGATTTTGCAGGCAAGAATACTTTAGTGCATTGCCATTTCTTCTTCCAAGGGATCTTCCCAACCAGGGATTGAACCCAGTCTCCTGCACTGCAGGAGGATTCTTTATCTTCTGAGCCACTAGGGAAGCCCATGGGATGCAAGTATATAAAGAATGTGCGTATGTAAGGAAAACACAAGATGTAGTTCAGAGTGAAAGAAGATACTTCCAGGGTCCTGCATCAGTCTGGACAACATGCCTCCCAGAACTTCTGCTGTGAGGAATTTAATTGGCCAACAGTCCCAGCTGCTGCTCTCTGAAATCCAACCTGTGGATGATGCTGGAGGATGTACTTCTTATGGTCTGTGGCCAGCTCACACTCGAGGACTCCAGGGCACTGAGGCTATCTGTTCCTGAAGGCACCTCTGGTTCCTGACAACTTTGCTGAAACGCGAAATTGAAGAGCTTCCTTCCTTCTCTCTTTCACAGGGTTTCAATCTGTTTCTCAGGAAGAGTCCTACATATCTCTAGCCGTGTATCCTTTATGTTTTAAATTTTCACGTAAAATAATAAATTTATTTATATCATTCTGGGTTTTGTTACTTGTGTATTGTCAACTTAAAAAAAACACACAATGTGAGTGTTTTAAGTTGTTTTATTTGCGGTCAAATCAAGACTTCAGCCCGGGAGACAGCACCTCAAATAGACACTTGCCCTTACAGATATTTCCACTCCCAAATCTCTTGCATGTTTAACTGCATCTTGTTGTCTGCTTCTTAGGGATCTAGACAACACAGATAGGATGGGAAGAACTACCCAAGAGAGAACTGTCGAGGACATATTTTGAGCTCCCATTTAGGCACCAGACTGTGCAAGTTGAAGTGCTAAATTAAGATTAGACTATATTTCCCTCAGCGAGTTTACAAAGCAATACTGAAAATCACTTAGAGGAACAGAAATTTGTACCCTCAGCTCTAAACTGGCACTTGCCATGGGTACTCGCCATCCACCTTCACAAGGATCAAATCAGATGCTGACCTGCAACACTGCTAAAAGGAGTTCAGGGTGGAGAGCTCATGGAAAAACTGGCAGAACAGGTCTTCAGACAGAAATTTGCAGGAATCAGTTTTATGAGCCGAATTCTGGTATCTCCTCACATCTAGAAAGACACTAAAATCCTTCATGGTGATGACTGCTTCTTGTAACTAGCAGAAAGCTTCTGAGAAAAAATATTTCCTTGATTGTACGTACTCCCCTTTCACCAAAATCATTTATATGCTGACTGTCCCCCGCCCCAGCCTCTTTGGCACAGTTGCTATCTCAGCTGGTAAAGAATCCACCTGCAATGCAGGAGACCTTGGTTTGATTCCTGGGTCAGGAAGACCCACTGGAGAAGGGATAGGCTACCCACTCCAGTATTTTTGGGCTTCCCTTGTGGCTCAGCTGGTAGAGAACCCACTTTCATATTTATATATATTTTATTTTAATAAGTCTATATATACTGATTATTTTATGTGAAAACGTAAAACATAAAGAGTGCAGCCTCTCTGAGGGATAAATCAGAGTGTTCTTGGATGAGACCACAGAGAACCTCCAAAAGTGACAGAGGATATTTGAGGGAGAGGAGGAAGAAGAATCCAGCCATGACAAAGAAGAAGAATTTTTATTTGCTGAGAGGGAGCATGTATACTTCTGTTGCTTGTCTGACAAGAAATGTGTAAGATAGAGTATCTTATATTGATATAGAAAAGTAGATCAATATCTTTGAGGTGCTTGTTTGTAAGCTAAGAAAAAGAATTGTGCTACAAACAACCACAGCAGGTCTTTCCATCTGAAGAAACCAGATTTAAGTCAAGAAACAGGGGCTTTAACTCAGTTACATCTGATGCAAGCTGTGCCAAATCACCTTGAATAGCAGGCTTCTCGGTGAAAGTTACAATTGCTTTGAGGATTAGAAGAGATCGTATTCAGGAAAAAAAAATCCTAAGTCCTTGGTCTCTTTTAGGGCTCAGATATACTCATACATTTTACTCTTTGGTAAGTTATATCTCTACAAAGATGAAAGCTTCATCTGGTAACAAAAACATTCAAAGTCAAATTGTGTTTTGGTGAGAGTATGTCAAACTATGGGCTTCCCTTCACGGCTCAGTCAGTGAAGAATCTGCCTGCAATGCAGGGGAACCAGAGTCAATCCATGGGTTGGGAAGGTCCCCTGGAGAAGAGAATGGCTACCATTATTCCTGCATGGAGATTCCCATGGGCAAAGGTGCCTGGCAGGCCCTAGTCTAAGCAGTCGCAGAGTCAGACACAACTGAAGCATCTACGTGTATATGCACGCATGCACGCACACACGCACACACACATGCTAGACTAGACTTTCAGTGGAGGAAGGGGTTTGTGTCAGTTTTGCTTACTGAGGTATCTCAAGGACCTATGAAGGCACTTGCCACATAGGTGCTTGCATGAACTTGCTCAGTAGCTAAATAGTGCCCTAACTTTGTGACCCCATGGACTATAGTCCTCCAGGCTCCTCTGTCCATGGCATTTCCTAGACAAGAATACTAGAGTGGGCTGCCATTCCCTTCTCCAGGGGATCTTCCTGACCCAGTGATTGAATCTGAGTCTCCTACATTGCCAGGCATGTTCTTTACCCGTGAGCCATCAGGGAAGCCTGCCACATAGGTAGTGCCCAATAAATATGCATTGAATTATTAGAAAAACAAGGCGTTGATCCTAAGGCAGAAGAGTTTGGTTGCTAACTGCCTCCTACCTAGCAATGTTTGGTACAAGACTTAAGAAAGAGGCACTTTAGGTTTGAAATATTAGAGATAGAATTCTGTTTGTAATGGTAATTGGATAAATGACAGGTGCCTAGTGATCATATTTATGGGCATGGAGAAAATGTCCACACAAAATCTGGGGTTAAAGATTGGACTGACAAGAGGAACATGGCTTGTAACATTTTATATATATTCTATTAAGTGAGTTATCATGAATTTAATGTTAGCAAATATAGCAATAAAGATTTACACATGCAAAATAAATAAACAAGAATCCACACCCTCCCCCCTACTCTACTACACATACACACACACACACACACACACACACACACACACACACCTACTGGCCTATAGCACAAGAGTATGCCAGACAGTTTTTAATTGATTTGCATCTAAGAGGGAAATTTCTGTTCAGGAAAAAGTCTAAGAGTAAATGTAACCAAAAATGAAGTACTGGTTCAATTATACAACTCTGGATATGTGTGTATTGATACAGCCCTTCTCTTAAAATTGCGTCTACTCTTTCTTAAGTTGTCTTGGTGATTTTCCATTTCTACATTATGTTTTGTTTTGAATAAAAATGTTCATATATTCTAATATATTCATATTATATATAGAATATATGTTTGAGTGGGTTCTGACTGGTTTTGCCACAATTTGATTCTTACATCTTCATGTTTCATTTAGAGGAGCAAAAACAAAAATAAGTTCTCAAATTTTGCATCTGTCTTATTCTGTAGTTACTTACAGAGTGTTTTCATTTAAAGTTTCTATATGGCTCTTTCCTTAGGAAAAAAGATTCTGCATGAACACACATGCCTTGAGTAGTATTTTTTAAATCTACTAGAATAAAAAATGTTTCTTTCATGGCTCTTGGAGCAGAAACTTCACACTGATAATTGTGCTGAATTCCCCTTCACAGAAACCACTCCCATCAATCACCTTCAATTTCTCTGGTTCCTGAGGACTCTTGCTTTCAACCTCAATACCGTAATCCCTTCTTAGTCACTCCCTTCCTAGACTAGCACAATGACAGTGACCCAGGCCAGATCTGACCTTGCCATTCTAACCTAAAATTGATCTCTGGATATTCCAGGTCCTTGGGGAGGAGAGATTGTCCTCGCCTTCCAGGTATAATCACAATCTCCCAACAGGCTACTCCAAGACCTATGCCAACTCACTCTATTATCCTTAATGGACAACAGAGATGTCCTTCCTTCTCCTTGGAAGACATTTCAGCATCACTCTGTTACTCCAGTAAAAATCTTTTCATTTCTCTCAGTCTCAGCATCCTTCATCTGTAATAAGGACTCACCCATTCATCTCCCAAAGCTATTGTGAAAATAAAAAATAAAAGTCCTTTTAAGACAGTATACAAAAATATAGTGCTATTATTTTTAAGAAAACCTGGCTAAAATGTTTCTAAACTACAAAGGAATACTAACAGAAAAGAAATGTACAAAGTATAAGTTTAAAATAGAATTTCTCCAGGGTGTATAAAATACTGTGTAGTAAGCCACCCAGATTTGGGCTACCACTGAGCTCATTGTTACCATGCTGCAGTGTTCTGACTTGTCTCCTTGGTATAAATCGATAAATTGACCGCCACTATTGATGAATATCTTTTACAACACCTCCAGGGGAAATTCATTGTCCATCTACTCTATTTCAGAGATGAGTCAAAATGTTCCAGTTACAGGAACAGCTGAGTCTGTCGGCTTAGCACCCTTGCCAACTTATAAGAACAAAATGTGGACTTGCAAGGAGTGATATCTTAGAACTAATATTACTAAGTTGTCTTAGTGATTGCTATTACATGTCTGTACTGACTTAATAAAAGTTAAGAAAACAATAACATTTTAGATAATAAATGCTAAGACTTAAAAAATTTAATTAATTTACTTTAATTGGAGGCTAATTACTTTATAATGTTGTAGTGGGTTTTGCCATACATTGACATGAATCAGCCATAGGTGTACATGCGCCCCCCATCCTGAACCCCCCTCCCACCCCCCTCCCCATCTCATCCCTCAGAGTCATCCCAGTACACCAGCCCAGCTAAATGCTAAGACTCTTAAAAAGATTTACTGAAAACAGCAGCATTTGCCCCCTAGGAAAGCACACTCAATGCAAATGTAGTAGACAGTTTTCAGAATGCTGTCCACTTATGACCATTAACCCTTCCATCAGAATTGATTCTCTGTAAGGGAAAAGATCTCATGGACCATGTTTGAAAACAATCATATGTTCATAGCTGATTCAACCATGAGCAGACTCTAGCTGTAAGCTTCTCTGGTGGATCAGTGGTAAAGAATTTGTCTGTAATGCCAGAGATGTGGGTTGGATCTCTGGGTTGGAAAGATCCCTGGAGTAGGAAATGGCAACCCACTCCAGTATTCTTGCTTGATAAATCCCATGGACAGAGAAGTCTAGCAGGCTATATGACATGGAGTTGCGAAGTTAGATACAACTTAGTGACTTAACTGCTACCACCTTTTCTATGAACCTTGAGTGTTTATGTGGGTACCCTGATACCATATGGAACACATTCCAGGAGCTAATTGGTGACCAAAGTTTACTCCCTCCATGACTGTGAATCCAAGGTTGATGAAGTGATGTGCTAAGCAGACTCTTGAGAAATGCTAAAAGTATAAGATCCTGCATGTTCACAATCTTAATATCTGTATTTGGAATTCAGTAACATTCTCCATATGTCTTGAAGCACATGTGACTTGAAAAAGAAGTAGCTGCTATTCAGTTTTGCTTCATTATGTGGATAAAGAAGTAGAAAAGGTTGGCTCACACATGCACATACTTAAACACACACACACACACACACACACACACACACACACACACACTTTCAGTGAGAGCAAGACTGAGAACTCAGACTGAGAGCAAGCGAGGGAGAGAGAACCATACATCAAACAGAAATAAGAAAAAAGAGACTGACTTAATGGGCTGCAAAAAATGTCCCCCAAAATATGTCTCTGAAAATGGTGAATGATAATTCATTTTTTTTAAAAAAGAGGAGATAACTTTTTGCAGATGATNGAGAGCAAGCGAGGGAGAGAGAACCATACATCAAACAGAAATAAGAAAAAAGAGACTGACTTAATGGGCTGCAAAAAATGTCCCCCAAAATATGTCTCTGAAAATGGTGAATGATAATTCATTTTTTTTAAAAAAGAGGAGATAACTTTTTGCAGATGATTAAGGATTTTAAGACGGAGAGTTTATCCTAGATAATATAGATGGGTCCTAAACACAATCACATGTATCCTTTAAAATGAAGAGAGCTGGATTTAGATGCACACAGAGAAAAAGAGAGATTTGAGTAAGCTAACCTGAAGACTGGATTGATACACCCACAAGCCAGGGAATGTCCACAGCCACAAGAAACTGGAAGAGGTAAGGAACACATTCACTGCTAGAGAGAGGGCGTCTGACTCTGCCAATATCTTGGTTTCAAACCAATAATAATTTCATATTTGTCATCTTCAAAACTGTGAGAGAACAAATTTCTATTATCTTAAGCTGTCTTGTCTTCGGTAAATTGTTATAGTTACTGCCACAGTAAACTAATACACCCATTGACTTTAATTTGCTCTTTTCAATCTCTTTCAGCGGTCTCCCTAATTTCTGCCTATGGGTTGCATGATCCAAGAATATTTAGAAAAAATCACACATTATACTTCCTATCTCAAGTTGTGTTCAGTGACTAACAATTGACAGCATTAAAGCAAAATACTATATGAAAATTATTCAAGTAAATTTATAGGGAAATTATTATATACAAGAAATATTGGGTGAGGTTTTATATAGGTTAGGACATGTAAGTTTCTTTGGTTAAAGAAATGTGAGTGTACATGAAATTTGCCTTTTATGAGCAGAATCTTGAAAAGCATGATACAGTTGGAAACTTTTTATTTCTATTTTCCTTAAGACCAGCAAAGTTTAATGATAGATAAATATAATATTTATAATATATCACAGAATATACAATGCTTTGAAGAATTGAAAGGACAAGAAAATTGCATCCTAGATAATATAGTTTAGGGGAATGAATCTTTAAAAGCATAGAAATAGACAATATTTTAGATGGATCTTGAAAAATGGCAATATAGAGAGCTAGTCTTAGTGGTAAGTGTGCTGAAATATGGGTTTAGTGAAAATGACATTCTTATCACTGGATGTGTTTGAGAAATGCAATTAATAAATTTTGAGAGAATCCGAGGTATCTATGTGAAAATACTTGGACATGAACTGTGATAATCAGAGCTTTCCAGATAAAATGGAACCAACAGTCTGTGTGTATGTTTTTGTGTGTATATGTGTCGAGAGCAAGAGCGAGAGTGAGTGTGAAAGCTAGAGCGAGAGAGAGAATTTGTTTTAAAGAACTGGCCCATGTAGTCGTGGGGCTGCCAAGTCTGACATCTTCAGGGTAAGATGGTAACATATGCGCCCAGAGGGAAACTGATGCTGCCCCTCTAGTTCAAAGGCAGTTTGGAGGCAGGACTCTCTTTTTTAGAGGACATTTTTTTTTTTCTTTTTCTTTTAAGGCTTTCAACTGGTTAGAATAGTCTCACCAACATTATGAAATTCAGCGTTTAACTCAAAGTCTAGTGGCTTAAATGTTCTAAAATGGGCTTCCCTCATAGCTCAGTTGGTAAAGAATCTGCCTGTAATGCAGGAGAGCCCAGTTTGATTACTGGGTCCTGACTATTCCCTGGAGAAGGAAAAGGCTACCCACTTAATAAATATTCAGGCATGGAGAATTCCTGGGTCTCAAAGAGACAGACAAGACTGAGAAACTTTTACTTTCACTTTTCACATTTCACTTTCCCTGGTGGCTCAGATGGTAAAGAATTTGCCTGCAAGGCAGGGGACCCAGCTTCAATTACTGGATTGGAAAGATCCCTGAAGAAGGGAATGGCTATTCACTCCAGCATGCCAAAGAATGCTCAGACTACCACACAACTGCACTCATCTCACATGCCAGTAAAGTAATCCTCAAAATTCTCCAAGCCCAGGTTTCAACAGTACATGAACCATGAACTTCCAGATGTTCAAGCTAGTTTTAGAAAAGGCAGAGGAACCAGAAATCAAATTGCTAACATCTACTGGATGATCAAAAAAGCAAGAGAGTTACAGAAAACCATCTATTTCTGCTTTATTGACTATGCCAAAGCCTTTGACTGTGNCGAAGAGCTGACTCATTTGAAAAGACCTAGATGCTGAGAAAGATTGAAGGCAGGAAGAAAAGGAGATAACAGGGGATGAGATGGTTGGATGGCATCACTGACTCAATGGACATGAGTTTGAGTAAACTCCAGGAGTTGGTGATAGACAGGGAAGCCTGACATGCAGCAGTCCATGGGATTGCAAAGAGTCAAACATGACTGAGCAACTGAACTGAACTGAACTGACTGAACTCACTCCAGTATTCTTGACTGGAAAATTCCATGGATGAAAGAGCCTGATAGGCTTTGGGATTGCAACTAACTACTGAGCTACTGAGTAATAGCAACTGACTGAGCTACTAACCCTTTTAAATTAAGGTTTCATGGTGCAGCTAGACCAACAATCTGGCCACCATGGCCTGGCTGAACTGACCATGAAATTCACCACCACAGTTAGGTGTTGGTATATTTCCACTTAATTTAATAATTGACAAGCTATTTAACATTTTTTAATGGGCAGACTCAGGATCAGAGATTCAGGAAAAATCAATGGGTGAACGTCAATAAATTTGTAGCACACAGCCTACATTTAATTAGAAGGGTTAATAAAGCCCACTTTTAAACAGCAGTATATATCAGGTTAATCAAAAAAGTTCCTTTGCATTTTTCTGAAAGATGATATGGAAAATCCTGAACAAACTTTTTGGCTAACTCCATATGTTCGAGTGTCCCACAGTTAATTTGTGGCAGAGTTCATCCTTCCCATCTCTCATGAGATTGCTCTCAGTCATTTCTCTCTCATAGGAAATGTCAATCCACTATAGTATTCTTACTGGGGAGACTCCATGGGCAAAGGAGTCTGGTGGGCTACAGTCCACTGTGTTGGAAAGAGTAGAACACAACTGAGCAGCTGAGTATAGACACACATTCTATAATTACCTAATTACTATTAATGCTTTATTCCAGCCATTATTATTTCTAAGAGTTCAGAATTTTTTAAATGGAAATAATTGAATTGTTTAAATAAAAGCAGTAACAGTGATGCCTACGACTTGTAACATATGACTTGTAAACTCTATACTGATAATAGCATACAGTCAAGGAAGGGGTAAGTGGAATGCCTATTGTAAGGTTCTTATACAATCAAGAAATAGTGTAATATCACTTGGAATATACTGTGATAAGTTAAAAATGTATACCAGGATCCTAAAACAACCACCAAAATAATAGAGAGTTACAGACAAAAACTATCTTAGTCTGCTTGAACTACCATAATGAAATATTACCAACCATTACTTTTTAAATAAAATAAAAATGAAAAAAAAAAAGCTTGACTCTCATTTATTCCTCTTGTAACGATCTTCCCCTTTTATGTGGATCCAGTTTTGTTAGGTATATGATTTCCTTTCTGTCTGGAGAACTTTCAACTTTTCCTGCAATAGCTGGTTTTCTGGCAACATTTTTTTTTTCACTTTGTATTTACCTGAGAAAGTATTTTACATTCACTTTTGAAGGATAATTTCACCACCTATAGGATTTTAAAGCCTTGTACTTCACTCTTTTTTTTTTTTCCTATATGCCGTTAATTTTGGAAAGTCTTTACCCATGATTGCTTCACAAATTACGTTTTTTCTTTTACTTCTCCTCTGCCCTTCCAATTACACCAATGCTGCACCTTCTCATACTCTCATATTTCTCATACTTTCTCTTATTTTTCTCTTTACATTTTAGTTTGAAAAGTTTCTCCTTATTTACCTTCCAGCTTCTTGATTGCTTGGCCATGACCAATCAAGTGGTCTTTATTTCTGTTATAATATTTTTAATTTCTAACATTTTCTTTTGCTTCATTCTTAGAATTTCCATTTCTCTGGTTGTATTACCCATTTGTTGGTATATTTTTTCTACTTTTTTCATTACAGACTTTAACATATCAATCATTGCTTACTTTTAAATAATTGGTCTGGAGATTCTAAATTCAGTTTTCTATTTCAATCTGTTTCTGACTGCTATCTATTCAGGTGCTGCTTTTCTTGACTTTTGTCATGCTTTGTAATCCATCATGGAAGTATTTGCTATTTAACTACAGATGCAGGAAATTTCTGAAGTAGGAAATGGCAACCCACTTCAGTCTTCTTGCCTGGAAAATTACATGGATGGAAGAGACTCATGGCCTGCAGTCCTTGGGGTCGTATGAATCAGACTAAGCACACCACAGCACAGCAAGCACCCCTCATCAGAGAGTCTGTCTTGTAGGCCCTCCAGTCACAAGCTATGTTTATTACTGTCAAGTCACACTGGTGTGGTGGTTAGGTGTGGGGAAGAGGGAGTGTTTTATAACCTTCCAATTAAACCTCAGTTGTTTATTAAGCCTATTCTCCAGATTGTGTCCTTTATGAGAGTTTCTTCAGTAATTTTTTTTTCCTGTTGTCTCCAACTTACTTCCCTGACTGCAGAATTTTCCTATAATTTCTTTTTAACTAGACCTTGGTTGACTATGTTTATTTTTACCCCTTGGAAGAGACAGGAAGGTCAGATAGGGCTGGTGTGAGAGAAAAATTCCTTAACTCTATAATGATACATTTCTGGTAAAATATTTTTACCTAGAGAGTCTGACTTGACTCTAGTGAAGACTCAGAGCATACTTCACAATAATTACTCTTCCATAGAAATTACGCTTCCAGTCAGACCCACAAAGGTTTTATTCTCTCATTTTCACCATAAAATTGTGTTGTGTTCCTCAAGATATATATCATGAAAGTGTAGGTTTCCTTAAATCTGGAGCTTTAAGGTGTTTCTCACTCTTCATACTTGTGCAGATCGAGCCTCTACAGTTGGCTTTTGAACAACATAGGTTTGAATTGCCTGGGTCAAATTTTACATTTCTTTTTTTTCAATACAAACACTTGCAGTACTCCACAATCCATAGTTGGTTGAATCTGCAGATACAGAACCATGGATATGGAGAGTTAACTGTACAATTATGGTCAGATTTTCCACTGAGCTGGGGTTGGCAATTCCCTAACCCCCTTCCTGTTTAAAGGCCAATTGTCTATTACCATCTAATCCAAATAGAGCAGCATCTGTGTCAAATACATAGATCTCAGCGGTGTCTCTCTGGATGTACCTGGTTCTCCAGATATTAGGGTAAAATAGAATTCTGTTACCTTGGCTCTCTAAATGAATCTGATAAATGTTACTAATTTTTGATTTGTTAGGCCTTTTTTTTTTTTAATGGTAAATGTGGGACTGATAAATGTTACTTCTCTCTATGTCACAGTTGAAACTGGGAGTCCCGTTTTGAAATACATTAAATTAAATTTCTTAGCTGCAGTCCTCACTCTACTTTTCTCCCCATATGCTAACGTACATTTCTGTTTAACTTTTATATAACCTGGGATATGTGACAGTTCAGGCTCTACTTTCTTTCACTAATTGACAACCACCTGACACTCACTCAGTTTTCACATGCTCATGATCTCTGACTTATGATGGCTTGATTTATAACTTTTCAACTTTATGATGAAAGTGAGACATATTCAGTAGAATCCACATTTTGAGTTTTGAATTTTGATCTCTTCCTGGATAGCGTTCTCTGGCTCTGCATTCTCTCGTGATGCTGGCCAGTGGCCGTGAGGTCCAGCTTCCAGTCAGCCACACAGTCCTGAGTATAAACAGCTAATAAATTTCAACTGTCTATAACCACACGACCATTCTGTTCTTCACTTTCAGTATATTATTCAATAAATTACATGAAATAATCAAGACTCCAATATAAAATAGGTTTTGTGTAAAATGACTTTGCCAGCTGTAGGCTAAGGTAAGTGTTCTGAACATGCTTCAGGAAGGCTAGGCTAAGCTGTAATATTCAGAAGTTTAGAAGTACTAAGTACTTTTTTGACTCACAGTATTTGCAAGTTACAGTGGGTTTGTTGGGTTGTAACTCCACCCTAAGATCTTATTCAAGTGTCACGATTCATTTGTGCTTGACTTTTCTAGTGTTTAGAACGTGCTTATCAGATCAGTGGCACTCCCATTCATCTTCTATTTCCTTCTCCACCGTGCAGTTCACTCTGAATCCCTAGGAACTGATTCTGAATTGCATGCATTCATAATTGACATATGTGTGCTTCTATTTTAGCACTTATAATTAGTATTATGACTATTTATAGGCACCTGTCATCCAACTAGAATTTCTTGAGTACAACACATTGGATTTGAATGTCTAATATTTTGATACATCAGTCCACTTAAAAATTGATTCAAATGACTTGATGCTGCTAGGAGAGAGTGAGGCAGTGTAAAACCAAAGAAGGAGAGAAATAAGGAGAATATTAAAATATCCAAAGTACAAAGCATATACACTAGAATTCATGGATATAGAAATGAGGTTGATATTTGAAATATTATATTAGGAAGAATCTATTATTCTTGCTGGTATATAACTTATGTTGTGAGATAGATGGAAGATTCTATATGACTCTAAGGTTGAGCTAGGTAACACTGAGAGCAAAAATGAAGTCAGCCTGAAAATTTTTAGGTGGAACTTTGGTTTGTGATAGATGATAGATTTGAGGCTACTCAATGACAAAGATACAATCCAGCCTTTTGAATTATTGGAGCCTGAAGTTCAGAATACAGATTGAGGTTTAGAAAGCAATTGCAGCAAAGAGTTTATTGGGTATAAATTAAATGGAAACATGACATGATGGAAAAGAAAACAGTAAAAAAAAAAAAAGTGAGAGAGAGACCTCTAAAATTTGACAGTGAATGCAAAGGTTACGATTTAGAAAGAAGGTAAATATAGTACCATATTATTAAAGTCAACAAATGGGGATATTATAAGAATGAATGTTAATAAAATATTATTTTTAGCAGAATGTTAAAAGTAAATTTTTAAATGTTATGTCAGTTCAGTCAGTTCAGCTCAGTCACTCAGTCATGTCCAACTATTTGCTACCCCATGAATCGCAGCACACCAGGCCTCCCTGTCCATCACCAACTCCCAGAGTTCACTCAGGCTCACATCCATCGAGTCGGTAATGTCATCCAGCCATCTCATCCTCTGTCATCCCCTTCTCCTCCTGCCCCCAATCCCTCCCAGCATCAGAGTCTTTTCCAATGAATCAACTCTTTGCATGAGGTGGCCAAAGTATTGGAGTTTCAGCTTTAGCATCATTCCTTCCAAAGAACACCCAGGACTGATCTGTAGGCAACTAGAAATTTTATATGGAAGACTCGTATCACCATAGATAGTTAGAAATCTGTAGAATAAATAAAGTGAAAAAAAATCTCTTTCAAGGTTACTTTCTATTCAGATTGACCAAGAGAAAGCAAATAATCTGGAGTCTCAGCATAAGCAGGAAGGGATGCTAAAAACTGACAGCCAACCACCAGAGGCTAGGAGAGAGGCAGACACCAGTTTCTTCCTCACAGCTTTCAGAAGGAATCGACTTTACTTACACCTTGATCTTGAATTTCTGACCTCTAGCACTGTGAGACTACACATTTTTGTTGTTTATGCAAACCAATTTGTGGAAGTTTGTTGAGACAGCCCTAGCAAATTAATGCAGATTTTAACAGCAAAAGTGGGTTGCAGCTGCTCAAAATACTTAAAAATGTGGATGTAACTTTGGAACTGGATATTAAGTAGAGGCTGTAAAAGCTCTGTGGTGTGTGATCTGAAAGGTCTAGATTGCCTTGAAGAGATTATTGGTAGAAATATGAAAGCTAATGGTGATTCTGATGAGAGAGCAGAAAGAAAAGAGGAGAGCTATGGGGAAAACTTCTATCATCTAAGAAAATATATATATATAATCATAAAACAAAATATGAATATTAATTCAATATCCTATAATAAACCATAATGGACAATTTTTTAAAAAGTAGATATGAATGGTAAAGTTTATTCTGACAGGTCTTAGATGGAGATGAGAAACATATTACTGGAAACTAGAGGAAAAAAATTTGATATAAAGTGACAGAAGACTTACTTGAATTGCATTTTGTTGGCTAGAAAGTAGACTGGCAGGGGATAACTTGAACACTTAACTGAGATTTCTAAGTAAAGTGTTGAAGGCATGGAAGTCTTCTCCTTGCTGCTTATAGTGAAATGTAAGAAGAGAAATATACATTCAAGAAGAAACTCTTTAACAACAAGAAAGTAGCATTTGATGATTTGAAATATTTCTTTTTATCCAGAGAATGCAAAAGAGTCCAGGATGTAGCAAGATAATCATGTGCTAAGTAGATTAAGTGTGTGAGACATGATCCAATCAATCATCTCAGCAGGACAGAGATAGAATTATCTTCAGGAATGATCTGTGGAGGATCCTCTGGTAGTGTGTCTTGGAGCTCTGTGAATTGAATGGGAGGCTAACAAGTTTTAGAGAATTTTATAAAAGGAGAAACACAGCCAGCCTGAACTGCCAGAGACAGAGATGGAATGAAGTGAAGGAAGAATAGCTTTGAGAAAAGAACCATGGAAAGAAAAATTACTGTGAGGATAGAGCCATGGATCTAGAGAGCAGAACCACCTCCTTGGATTTCAGAGGGCAGATGGCCATCAAGAGCATAGGGAACGGGCCACCAAGCAAGGAGGAAGTTATAGGTGGGGTGGGGCTAAGCTCAGGTCTGTGAGGGCTGAGTTGCCTCCAGTCAGCCCAGAAAGCCGAGCATCATCAAACCAAGGAGGACTATTCCCAAACTTGAAAATCTAATGGAATTGGCCTGGCCAGGTTCTGGACTGCTTGAGATCTGCCATCCCCTTTTACCTTCCAATGTCTCTCCTTTGGAATGATAGCATCTCTACACCTGTATCATCACTGAATTTTGGAAACATAACTTGTTATATGGCTTCACAGGTTCACAGATGGATAGCAATTTTGCTTCATGATGAATCATACCCTAAATCTCACCCATACCTGATTCAGTTGGTACTTTGAAGAAAATTTAAACTTAAAGTTGATACTAGAATGAGTCAAGATACTTGGGGGTGCTTTGCATGTGAGAAAGACAGTGATGTTGAGAGGCTGGGAGGCAGATAGTTATGGGTTGAATTTTGCCTCTCCCCATAGAGTATTGCCTTATTTAAGTATAGATTCTTTACAGAGGTCATCCAGATTTTAATCCAATATGACTACTGTTCTTATGAAGGTGGGAATTTGGACACAGATATGCACAAATAGGTAGCACCATGTGAGTATGATGACAGAGATTAGCGTGATGATCTACAAGCCGAAGAACATCAAACAGTGCTTGCAAACCACCAGAGGCTAAAGGAGAGCTATGGAACAGATCCTTCCATACAGCTCTTAGAAGGAACCAGCCCTGTCAACACCTTGATCTTGGGCTTCCACCCTCAGAACTGTGTGACAACCTGCTTCTGTTTTTGAACCCACTCAGTCTACTGGTATTTTGTTACAGTCAAACTAATATAATGTCATACAGAAAATAAAACAAGAAAACCTTACTTTAAGAACTAAAAAAATACTGAGAGGTAAACACCTTCATTTAATAATTGAACTTTAATTTTTAATTTTAGCTTGTTTTGATACATCTAGATAATTACAAGGGCTTCCCTTGTAACTCAGTTGGTAAAAATCTGCCTGCAATACAAGAGACCCACGTTCGATTCCTAGGTTGGGAAGATCCCCTGGAGAAGGAAATAGCAAGCCAATCCAGTACTCTTGCCTAGAGAATCCCATGGACAGAGGAGCCTAGCAGGCTATGTCAATGGGGTTGCAAGAGTTGGACATGACTTAGCAACTAAACAACCACCAGATGATTATAAATTCATGAAGGAGTCTAAGGAAATTTTATTAGGATACCTCTATAATAAAAGACATTTTTGCATGTGAAAATATGAGTGTTTCATAACTAGTGTTAACATTATTGTATTAAACATGTTGTGTGTACTCACCTGACAAAATATGCTCATTTGTTTATTATTTTTCTCTCTGAGTCTGTGCTCAATTGTGTCTGATGTTTTGCAACCCCATGGACTGCAGTCCACACAGCTCCTCTGTTCATGAAATTTTCCAGGCAAGAATACTGGAGCAGGTTGCCATTTTCTTCTCCAATCTTGCTAAAGCTAATTTGAATTATAATCTTTTTAGAAATTTTGTCATCTGGTGTGTGTGTGTGTGTATATATATACACACACACACACACGAAGAAGAGCGCTATGCCTCACAAACACTGATATTGGAGATTTTTTGGTTTGACTTTATTTTTCTTTATCTTTTTTGTTTTAGTCTCAGTACTAAACATAGTTTTCTCTCAAAACTGCCCTTCTCCCACTTGACTACTAGCTATAATTATAGCTACTTTCCCCCCAACTTTACTGAGATCTAATTGATATAAAACATGTAAACTTAAAGTGTACCATGCATGTAAATAATTTATATACTGCAAAATTATTTACCACCATAGTGTTATCTACATTTATTTGCATAACCACCATTTTTGTGTGCGGAAAACAGAACTGACTTTAAGCCATCCACAATGTGGTACCCGGAGGTGAAAGTGATTCTCTCATCTATTGGATTTGATACAACTTCATTTCATTTTAGCGCCCAAAATTCTTTAAGAATTTGTTTGCATCTTTAGTCTGTGGCATTTTAAATATTATACTATATTTAAAGTTGAGATACTTCAACCCCTAAAACAATTCTCTGGTTTTATTGTAATGAGAATAAGGAAGCTGTAAGTCCCCTTTTCAATGCCTGTCACAGAATTTCATATGGTTATCTAGATATTGCTTTATTTTATTTCTTATTGCCATACAAAGTCACAGTTACAACTAATGAGTCTGAAGTATTGATTTTCTATATTATTATGGAATAGCTCCTATTGCCTACTGACATTCTGTAAAACTAAACGTACTTAGAACACATTAAGCTAGTCCTCATCTGTCAAGACCGTAAGAAAATGAAATTTTGCAACCTTAGACTCTTTGTCTAAAAGAAAACAAAACTACATTATTAAGTCCAGCAGTAAAGTAATAGAATTAGAAATAATAATTCTCCAGTTTATTTTTTACACTTAAGTTTATGGGGAAAGGGGGATATTATTGGAAAATAACCCACTGTTAAGATACGTTTATTTGGAAATCGTGTAGAACTTGCCAGAGAAAACCTAGTGTAAGATACGATATGTTTTTTCTCTTTCTGACTTACTTCACTCTGTATGACAGGCTCTAGGTTCATCTACATCACTTCAGCTGACTTGGCATATATATGGAATCTAGAAAAATGGTACTGAGGAACCTATTTACAGGGCAGGGAATAGAGGTGTAGACATCGAGGGCAGACACATGGACACGGTGGAGGGGAAGGAGAGGGAGGGATGAATCCAGAGAGTAGCACTGACATATGCCTCTTCCCTCTGGGCCTCAGTAACACAAGCAGAAACCTGCACACTGTGGGTGCAGAATGCCTGCTGGCAGCGGGACCTTGGACCAGCCAGCCAGCCACCGTCTCAAACAGGAGGAGCCACCCAGCCCCTGGCTGGGCTCACAGACATCACACGGAAATGGGACCTGTGCGCTAGCTAACTTGGCCTTCCAAACCACAAAGATTGACTTCCTGTAGCCCCGGAGGCTGGAAACTGTCTGACTCTGCAATCCCATGGACTGTAGCCCACCAGGCTCCTCTGTCCATGGGCTTCTCTAAGCAAGAGTACTGAGTGGGTTGCTGTGCCCTCCTCAGGGGATCTTCATTACGTAGGGATTGAACCCACATCTCCTGCTTTGGCAGGGTCTTTACCACTGAGCCACTTTATCAGAGAAGCCCCAGTACATAGACTACCATACATAAAATAGCTGGCAGGAAGCTGTTGTATACACAGGGAGCTCAGTTCAGTGTTTTGCGATGATCTGGGGAGAGGGTTGGGGGTTGGGATGGGAGGGAGGCTTAAGAGGGCAAGGACATATGTATACATATGGCTGATTCATGATGCTGTACAGCAGAAACTAACAAGTAAATCATTGATGTGCAAATACAAAATAATTTTTAAAAAAGCACAAAGAGGGACTTTTCTGGTGATTAAAAAAAAACCTAGTAAAAACGATCCAACAGAATTTTATAAGATCCTTCATTTACTTTTAATCACTGATATCAGCATGATCAAATGATGACTTGTCACCATGTCTGCTTTCAACCTATTTGTTTATATTAGTATGTTTCTATGTGCCATTTTATCCTAGTCTACTTCTCTGAAACCCCTCCCATCAAGGGCATTGATGACGTCTCTCTTGCCAGATCCCATGACCCCTTTTCTATTCTCATCTTGGTCACTTTTTTATTCTAGTATCATGTCTTACAGTTTGGCCACTTAAACCGATCCTTTGTTCTATCCTTTTTGTCCTAGGCTCCTCCATCATTTTTCTTTCTAGGTGGTGTTATCTTGGTTTGTATCTTAATTTTTTTTTGAGTGAAATGTTACATTTATATTGAAATAAATACTAATACAGAATGACTTCTACTAGCCCATGAAACTTTGCCAAAACGGAATTACAAACCTGCACTGGGGAGGTCCAGTCAGCTAACAGCCATGATCCCCAAGCAGGAACACCAAGGAGAAACCTGGTGTCACCCCCAAACTCTCCTTTGAAGGGACCCCAACTTCCTTTCACACATGTACCCACACACATTTAGCATAGTCATGCTCCTCATTTTCATATATCTTTAGCTTCTTCTTTGCTGCAACAAATATAAAATTGGCAATGCTCGTACATTAGAGCACGGACAATATGCCAGGCTTTAGCACGCAACTGTAAACAGTCACTAGGTTAAACAAATAACAAAGAAAAAGAAAGCTGAACATTACCTTTAAACAACGACAGAATTTCTCAGGGCAGGTCATGAGCTACTTAAGAATTGTTTCGGAGGGTTAAGGGTTTTGACACAAAATTCAGGTTTAGACACATGTCCAGAAAGACTTGTGGTAGCCAAGGCACTGCTCGTGGCAGTGTAGAGTGTGTGTGCAGCAAAACAACGTGCCCTCAGTCACTTCTGTCAGTATACCTTCAGCCTGACACACTCAAGATGGCAGCCACTGTGCGTCACCCACTGCCATCTAGGGTGGTGGGAAAGGGTGGGCCAAAGAATGGGAATTTGCTGGTAGACAAACAGAATAACACCTCAGCTGGCTTCCTGCAAAGCTGGCCCCTTAATCACAAGGACAACTAGAAGACTTTACTTGGACAGTTCATTAAACTCCGTGTGTGTGTGTGTGTGTGTGTGTGTATGTATGTGTCTGTTGTGTGTGATATATATATATATGAAAACTAAAGAGTAAGCATTAAGTACTGTCACTGCAGCAAACTAGGGTGTTGATTGAAGAAAAACAGATGAACACTTTTTGCCTAAAGCAGTGCAAAGAAAGCTGGCAAGAAATGAAAGTGGACTCAGTACTGCACATTAGCATGGGGACAGATTTTTTTTTTCTTCAAAACCTGGTGTTTCAAATGGGGCTTCCCTGGCTCAGAGGTTAAAGTGTCTGCCTGGAATTCAAGAGACCAGGGTTCCATCCCTGGGTTGAGAAGAGCCCCTGGAGAAAGAAATGGCACCCCACTCCAGTACCCTTGCATGGAGAATCCCATGGAGGGAGGAGCCTGGTGGGCTACAGTCCATGGGGTCGCAAAGAGTCAGACACAACTGAGTGACTTCACTTTCACTTTCGGTGTTTCAAATACTATTGCTCGAATACCTCTGGTAAATATAAAATGTAGTAACATCCAAGGTTTATAGATAGAAACAAAGGAGCTAACGGCCAGCCTAAAAAGGGCTCTTTGATTCTTAGTCAAGAGAGAAGCTAATAGGACAGGTGCAGGAGTGACCTNCGGTGTTTCAAATACTATTGCTCGAATACCTCTGGTAAATATAAAATGTAGTAACATCCAAGGTTTATAGATAGAAACAAAGGAGCTAACGGCCAGCCTAAAAAGGGCTCTTTGATTCTTAGTCAAGAGAGAAGCTAATAGGACAGGTGCAGGAGTGACCTAAGGGGGTTTGACTGGTAGGCCTATACAATTAAACAGCATTGACCATGTGGTGACTCTGAACCTTTGTATCTAGTCCTGACTCCTTATTTGCCTCCGGATCTTTATATCTAACGGCTTAACATCTCCATTTGAATCCTTGTTGTTGTTCAGTAGCTCTTTCATGTTCTGCTCTTTTCGACCCCGTACACACTGCAGCATGCCAGGTTTCCTGGTCCTTCATATCCTGGAGTTTGCTCAAGCTCATGTCCATTGAGTCAGTCATATCATCCAATCATCTCATCCTCTTTCATCCCCTTCTCCTGCCTTCAATCATTCCCAGCATCAGGGTATTTTCTAGAGTTGGCTCTTCACATCAGATTGTCAAAGTAGTGGAGTTTCAGCTTCATCATGAGTCCTTCCAGTGAATATTGAGGACTGATTTGCTTTAGGATTGACTGGTTTGATCTCCTGTAGTTCAAGGGACTCTCAAGAGAAGAATTACATGACCTGTAGAGTCCATGGGTTGCAAAGAGTCAGACATGACTGATCAACTTTCACTTTCACTTTCTCACATCTGTACATGACTACTGGGAAAACCATATCTTTGATTATATAGATCTGTGTTGATTAAGTAATGTCTCTGCTTTTAAATATGCTGTCTAGGTTGGTCATAGCTTTTCTTCTGAGAACAAGCATCTTTTTATTTCATGGCTGCAGTCATCATCTGCAGTGATTTAGGNGATATGGCCTCATTAATGCTCTGACTTCAGCCTGTTACCCTGCCTTTTTCTTACCTCATTCCATGAAGTCCTCATGGTCTGCCTGCTGTTCTACAAACAACACACAGATATTGCATTGTTCGTTCTACCACTTATTTCTTACCCACGTATTCCCTTGGCTAGCAATTTTATTTTCTTTAGGCTTTTGTTGAAAAGCTACCCTGCATTAGTAGCCCTTGTCCATGAGGAGTTTCTACAAGGAAACTCTATAAGGAACTCCATTTCTATAAGGAAAATTTTATACTTGCTCTTTATCATTTTTATTATTTAAATGTCACCTAATATTGTTCAATTACTTCTGTTTCCCATTTGTTCTATATAAAGTTCTAAATAACTATAATGATAACTTTAATCATAATTAATATTCTTCTGGAGTTATACAAAATATCTTATGTTTCTATAATAAAAATGATGCAGAGAATAAAGTATTTACATTTCACTTATCTTCTAGACTCACAGACACAGAAAAAGAACTTACAGTTACCAAAGGGGATAGTAGGAAGTGGGCAGAGAGATAAAATAGCAGTTTCAGATTAACATACACACACTGCTGCTGCTGTTGCTGCTGCTGCGTCGCTNATAAAGTTCTAAATAACTATAATGATAACTTTAATCATAATTAATATTCTTCTGGAGTTATAAAAGAGTCTTATATTTCTATAATAAAAATGATGCAAAGAATAAAATATTTACATTTCACTTATCTTCTAAACAAAAGTTTATGTTACACTGACATATATGTATTAATTTTTGATTTGTTTTTTGTTAAAGTTGATATTTCATTTTTGTTTTAAATTACCATAGGGCTTCCCTGGTGGCTCAAATGGTAAACAGCCTGCCTGCAATGCAGGAGACTCATGTTTGTTCCCTGAGTCGGGAAGATCCCCTGGAGAAGGGAATGGCTACCCACTCCAGTATTTTTGTCTGGAGAATTCCATTTACAGAGGAGCCTGGAGGGATATTGTCCATGGAATCACAGAGTCAGACACAACCGAGTGACTAATAGTTTTATTTTATATTTTTAAATATTCCTACAGTAGATGTGATAAAATATGTTTTAAATATCACCTCTTAAAAAAACAAGTATTAAAAGTTAAGTTTAGGGTGGAGTATGTTGAAAAATGGGCTTCCCTGGTGGCTCAGTCAGGGAAGAATCTGCCTGCAATGTAGGAGACCTGGGATTGATCCCAGGGTTGAGAAGATTCCCTGGAGAAGGGAGTGAAAGTCCACTTCAGTATTCTTGACTGCAGAATTCCATGGACAGAGAAGCTTGTCAGGCTACAGTCCAGGGGGTCGCAAAGATATGGACACGATTGAGAGAGTAACACTTTCACTTTTTTCATGTGGAAAAATATGAGTATAGAAACTCCATATGCCAATAATAAAAGCATGTGGAGAATAGGCTATTAACCTTGAAGAATTTAAACCTGATTTCCCTGTTATTATCATATCCACTGGGATATGAATGACCTATGGAGAATCTGATGATGAATATCATCTTAATGTCTATTTTTGTTGAATATAGCTATTTTATATCTCAGATCATTTGCTTTGTTAATGCTGATTATGTGATGTTGCTAAAATCAGTAAAATAAAATTGAACATGGTATACAATTATAAAGTACTTTGTCCATGTAGGAGTCAATTTCTTGAAGGAGGACTTTGCTGATTTTCCCTTTTTCATTTATATGTGTTAAATATTGTGTAAGATTGTGTCAGTTCAGTTCAGTCACTCAGTCCTGTCTGACTCTTTGCGACCCCAGGCCTCCCTGTCCATCACCAACTCCCGGAGTTTACTCAGACTCACGTCTGTCAAGTCAGNTATACAATTATAAAGTACTTTGTCCATGTAGGAGTCAATTTCTTGAAGGAGGACTTTGCTGATTTTCCCTTTTTCATTTATATGTGTTAAATATTGTGTAAGATTGTGTCAGTTCAGTTCAGTCACTCAGTCCTGTCTGACTCTTTGCGACCCCAGGCCTCCCTGTCCATCACCAACTCCCGGAGTTTACTCAGACTCACGTCTGTCAAGTCAGTGATGCCATCCAGCCATCTCATCCTCTGTCATTCCCGTCTCCTCCTGCCCCCAATCCCTCCCAGCATCAGAGTCTTTTGTAGTGAGTCAACTCTCTTTGCATGAGGTGGCCAAAGTATTGCAGTTTCAGCTTTAGCATCATTCCTTCCAAAGAAATCCTGTTTATAATTATGGTTAATTTGAATATTGTAAAACTTCAAAATTATGCAATGTACAAGAGAAGAGGATTAGAGTAGATAGAACAGGGGTATTGATAAAAAGTATCTGTACAGATATTAAGCAGTATACCTATTAGGAAGGAGACTAGAGCAGAGAAATAATAAAATAGTCTTGATCTTGTTATAAAAGTAACCACTGTAAAAAGAAAATGTGAGTTACTAAATAAGTGAAAATTTTCCCAGTCAAGTCTCTTATGGAAGTAATGCCACAAAATATTTATTGAAATGGGGTTGGAATCTAATCAGTTTTGAAAATCTGCATGTTAATTTGTCTCTATAAATATTACATTTTAGATTAGCCACATAATTCATTGAACTTTGAAGTAGAACAACACATTGCTGCTGTTGCCAAGTTGCGTCAGTCGTGTCCGACTCCGTGCGACCTCAAAGACGGCAGCCCACCAGGCTCCCCCGTCCCTGGGATTCTCCAGGCAAGAACACTGGAGTAGGTTGCCATTTCCTTCTCCAATGCATGAAAGTGAAAAGTGAAAGTGAAGTCACTCAGTCGTATCCGACTCTTAGCGACCCCATGGACTGCAGCCTACCAGGCTCCTCTGTCCATAAAATTTTCCAGGCAAGAGTACTGGAGTCGGGTGCCATTGCCTTCTCCAAAAACAACACATTACATGAATTTAATTATTATAGCTGATATTTTCCCTTCATACTGTTAAAATTGCACAGCGAGTCATTCCCTGACCTAGGGCCTAGGAGCAGCAACTTCTGGTGTTGCAGTTCAAAGCAGATAAACTCATAGGAACATTTTTCACGGAAAATATGCTAAGACTAAAACAATCTTGATGAAGTAAACATTTTGATTGGGTTACAGTGACTAGGCGCTAGGGCATAATTTTTCTGTTTCCCCCTTCCCTCTTCACCACAAGTTTACTACTGCTTTTAAATGTGAACATAGATGGCATAAAGTAGCCAGTAATACATACAAAGTTCTGACAAATAAAGACCAGGTCAGGAGACTAAGAGGTACTAAAGAATTGATGTTTCAGGACCCTTAAGAGAGGGTAAGGACAGAGTTCAACAGGAATAAATAGATTTATTACAAATAAAAATAAAAACTGTCCTCTGAGAAAGAGTGTCTAGCATAAAAATCTCTACTTATTTAGAAATCAGAGGGAAAAGTTGGATTAAATAGATTGTCCAAGCCAATGTACTCACTCTAATATGAAGATCTATAGATTAGAAAATGCAATGCAAATCAATAAAAGTAATTATTTTGTACATGTTTCTGGATTTTGCTTAAGTGGGGGCAGTTAACAGTGAAGTGAAGTGAAAGTGAAGTCACTCAGTCGTGTCTGACTCTTTGCAACCCCATGGACTGAAGCCTACCAGGCTCCCCCCTCCATAGGATTCTCCAGACAAGAATACAGGGGTGGGTTGCCATTTCCTTCTCCAGGGGATCTTCCTAACCCAGGGATCGAACCCAGGTCTCTCACATTGCAGGCAGACGCTTTAACCTCTGAGCCACCAGGGAAGCTGCCAGTAATTTTATTATCTCTTCTTGTGTTAGAGTCAGAGTAACTGTCATGAAAAGACTATCTCTTCACTAAGTGGTGTTGGAAAACCTGGTCAGCTACATGTAAAAGAATGAAATCAGAACATTTTTAACACAAAAATAAATAAAATGGATTAAAGACCTGAATGTAAGACTGGATACTATAAAACTTCTACAGCAAAGGAGACACAGATGTATAGAACAATCTTTTGGACTCTGTGGGAGAGGGCAGGGTGGGATGATTTGGAGGAATGGCATTGAAACATGTATAATATCATATAAGAAACGAATTGCCAGTCCAGGTTTCAATACAGGATGCTTGGGGCTGGTGCACTGGGATGACCTGGAGGGATGGTACGGGGAGGGAAGTGGCTGGGGGGTTTGGGATGGGGAACACATGTACATCCCTGGTGGATTCATGTTGATGTGTGGCAGAACCAATACAATATTGTAAAGTAATTAGCCTCCAATTAAAATACATAAATTTAAATTAAAAAAATAAAACTTCTAGAGGAAAACAGGCAGAACACTCTTCAATATACACTGCAGGAATTTTTTTTATCCATCTCCTAGATTAATGGAAATAAAAACAAGAATAAACAAATTAGACATGATCAAACTTAAAAGCTTTTGCACAGCAAAGGAAATCGTAAAGAAAACTAAAAGACAACTTACAAGAATGGGAGAATATATATGCAAATGAAGCTACCAAGGAGGGTTAATTTCCAAAATATACAAACAGTTTAGACAGCTAAATATCAAGAAAGCAAACAAGCTGTTTCAAAAATGGCAGCAGAGTTAAATAGATATTTCTCCAAAGAAGACATACATATGGCTAACAGGCTAAAATATGCTCAATATCACTAATCATTACAGAAATGCAAATCAAAACTGCAGTGAGGTATTACCTCACATCAATCAGAATGACCATCATTAAAAAGTCTCCACGGGATCATCCCAACCTAGGGTTCAAACTCAGTTCCCTTGAATTACAAGCAGATTATTTACTGTCAGAACCACTAGGGAAGCCTCATTATTTCAGTTCAGTTCAGTCGCTCAGTCATGTCCGACTCTTTGCGACCCTATGAATCCCAGCATATCAGGCCTGCCTGTCCATCACCAACTCCCAGAGTTCACTCAGACTCGCGTCCATCGAGTCAGTGATGCCANTCTCCTACAAGGCAGGTGAATTCTTTACCATATACACCACCACTGGTAAATAAAATTAAATGACTTCATAAGAGTGGGATCATATCTGAAAGGATTGCTGCCCTTTATGAGAAGAGAATTCAGCACACTACAGGCACTCAGTCCTGTCCAACTATTTGTAACGCCATGGACTGCAGCACACCAGGCTTCTCTATCCATCTCCAACTCTGAGAGCTTGTTCAAACTCATGTCCATTGAGTCAGTAATGCCATCCAACCATCTCTTCCTCTGTCAACCCCTTCTCCTCCTGCCTTCAATCTTTCCCAACATCAGAGTCTTTTCTGAGGAGTCAGTTCTTTGCATCAGGTGGCCAAAGTATTGGAGTTTCAGCTACAGNTCTCACTTCCACTGTATAATCATAAGGGATTTGATTTAGGTCATACTTGAATGATCTAGCAGTTTTCCCTCATTAAGAAGCCTACAAACAATAAATGCTGGAGAGGGTGTGGAGAAAACAGTACACTCCTACTCTGTTGGTAGGAATGTAAACTAGTGCAGTCACTATGGAGAAGAGTATGGAGAATTCTTTAAAAAACTAAAATCAGTTACCATATGATCCTTCAATCCAGCACTTGACATGAAATGAATGTGAAAGCGAACGCAGCTCAGTCATGTCTAACTCTTTGGGACAGCATGGACTGTAGCCTGAAAGGTTTCTCTCTCTACAGAATTCTTCAGGCAAATCTACTGGAGTAGGTAGTCATTCCCTTCCCCAGGGGATCTTCCCAACCCAGACATAGATCCAGATAGAATTGTAAGTCAAAAAGATACATGCACCTCAGTTTTCATAGAGCATTATTTTTAACAGCCAAGACATGGAAGCAATCTAAATGTCCAACAACAGATAGAAAAAGAAGATGTGGTAAATCTATACAATGGAATATCATTCAGCCATAAAAAGAATAAAATAATGCCATTTGTAGCAACATGATTGGATCTAGGAATTATCATACTAAGTGAAATAAGTCAGACAAAGACAAATATCATATGATATTGTTTATATGTGGAATCTAAACATATATGAATGAACTTACTTACAAAACAGAAATAGACTCACAGACACAAAAAAGAACTTACAGTTACCAAAGGGGATAGTAGGAAGTGGGCAGAGAGATAAAATAGCAGTTTCAGATTAACATACACACACTGCTGCTGCTGTTGCTGCTGCTGCGTCGCTTAAGTCATGTCCGACTCTGTGCGACCCCATAGATGGCAGCCCACCAGGCACCCCATCCCCGGGATTCTCCAGGCAAGAACACTGGAGTGGGCTGCCACTTCCTTCTCCAATGCATGAAAGTGAAAAGAGAAAGTGGAGTAGCTCAGTTGTGTCTGACTGCCTAGCGACCCCATGAACAGCAGCCCACCAGGCTCCCCCGTCATGGGATTCTCCAGGTAAGAGTACCGGAGTCAGGTGCCATCGCCCTCTCCCATACACACACTACTATATACACAATAGATAAACAACAAGGATCTACTGTATACCACACGGAATTATACTCAGTATCCTGTAATAACCTTTATTGGAAAAGAATGTGAAATATATATATATATATATTGTATTATTGAATCACTGAGCTGTACACTTGAAACTGACAATATTGTAAATTAACCACACTGCAATAAAAGAAAATAAAAAGGAATCACACAACCAGAAAAAGTCTAGTCTAACTGCAAAATGCAAAAGCCAAAAAAAAAAAAAAAGAAAANAGCACACGGAATTATACTCAATATCCTGTAATAACCTTTATTGGAAAAGAATGTGAAATATATATATATATATTGTAGTATTGAATCACTGAGCTCTACACTTGAAACTGACAATATTGTAAATTAACAACACTGCAATAAAAGAAAATAAAAAGGAATCTCACAACCAGAAAAAGTCTCGTCTAACTGCAAAATGCAAAAGCCAAAAAAAAAAAAGAGTCAGTCTACTTTGCAATGGTACCCAAAACACAGTGTAATATTATCTTTGGATTGTTAAGGGGAAAGCAAACAAACAAACAAACACTATCAGCTTAGAATTATGTACCCAAATAAGTTATTTTCAAGAACACTAGCAAAATAAAGACATTTTCAGACAAAATAAAAGTAATGGAAAGAAGTAGATCTGGGGTGCAAATGGGGTTGGTGAGAAAAATGAAGCAAATGTGTAGGGAAATCAAAATTCATGG
This sequence comes from Neotragus moschatus, assembly GCA_006410615.1. Taxonomy (NCBI): domain Eukaryota; kingdom Metazoa; phylum Chordata; class Mammalia; order Artiodactyla; family Bovidae; genus Neotragus; species Neotragus moschatus. The sequence goes on along the minus strand of SJYA01002568.1, from coordinate 151,100 downwards.
AGAAAAGAATATATGGAAACCATAAACTCACACTTTTATTGACATACATAAAAGTAAAAGTCACTCAGTTTTTTCCTACTGATTGCAACCCCATGGACGGTAGCCTACCAGGTTCCTCTGTCCGTGGAATTCTCCAGGAAAGAATACTAGAGTGGTTTGCCATTTCCTTCTTCAAGGATCTTCCCAAACAAGTATTGAATCTAGGTCTCCTGCACTGCAGGCACACTGTTTACCATCTAACTTATATTTAGCAACAAATCTAAAATAATATTATAGATAAGTTTAACCTTTCTTTTTTACTTGTTAGCAAACCTTTACATTAAAATTGTTTAAGGAAACACAATATAGAAAAAAGAACTATTCTCTTCAACTGAAGCATGTTTCTTTACAATTTATACTAAAAGCCAAACTTAAATTCAATAAAAATAAACTGTACCCATTTTATTAACTGATAACTATAACTTCACAATAAAGACACTTTAGTAAGGGATTCAAATGTATGTAGGTTAGAGACCAGCAAACCAGAAATCTTTAGCTCTGCTAAGATATGAATGACACAATGTTATCATGAGGTCTGTCTCAACAAATGGATTCTAGATATATTTCAAAATCAAATCACTATCTTAAAATGGAAATAAAATTCTTGTATTATATAGTAAAATATGAGCTAGATAGTTCTAACAGAACCATTTTATTACTGTTCAGTTATATACAAATAATTGGTTATTTCTACAAAATTATCTGTTCAACTATTAATATTTAGGTCAAAGTATGAAAATTGCATCTTACTGGCTGCTACCAATGGTATGACACAGTATCTGTCTAAGTCTAAGTCTGTAGCTCAGACTAAGTCAAGAAAATTCTAACTGAGCCTGAAAATTGAATCAATCTGAGCAACATGTGGCTAGAGATAGCTTTTAAGGAAAATAGGAAGATAGTAGATTTGATTGGATATAATAATAAAACTTTCAACTGCTGATTTTTGTACTAGTCTGAAAGATTGTCTTTATAAACCTACCAACCTTTTCTTACATAAAATATTACACATGAACATGGAATTACAACTTGCAAATGGTAAGGAAAATAATCTTATTCATTTTGTCCCATCACTTGACAGATATTATTTAATTAAATTTGGTTTATAACTTATGAAAGCAGGTTAAATCATGACCCACATTTTGAAAATGGAATAAAAGCTCAAATGGAAGCGATATTAGAATAAAGACTTAAAGACCTGAGATGTAACAAGCAAAGTACTTTATAGTATCACCCAATTTCCAGTAACAATTTTTGTTTTTTATGTATTGATGTGTAACAGAATGATGTAAAATNATTAAATTTGGTTTATAACTTATGAAAGCAGGTTAAATCATGACCCACATTTTGAAAATGGAATAAAAGCTCAAATGGAAGCGATATTAGAATAAAGACTTAAAGACCTGAGATGTAACAAGCAAAGTACTTTATAGTATCACCCAATTTCCAGTAACAATTTTTGTTTTTTATGTATTGATGTGTAACAGAATGATGTAAAATCTATTTGTTAAAACAGGGGTTATAAAACTACAATCTGAAGGTCAAATTATGTATATATCTGTTTTGGTTCAATAGTGAACTAAAAAGGGTGCTTATAATTTTAAATGGTTATATGTCATATTTTGTGATGTGAAAATTATATAAAATTAGAAGTCCTGTCTCTATTAATAAAGTCTTTTTTTTTNAGGCAGATTCTTTACAATCTGAGCCAATTATATGGCTACAAAATTGAAAGAAAAAAAATTAAAATCAATTCCTTATTTTAAAGGTGAAGAATGTTTCATAAAATAGTAAAAATCTGTGGATTTGTATATCCAGATTTTAAAATATTTTGTTCTTTAACATTTATATGATTTAAAATGTCTTTAATATTTCTTAATCCAAAAAGTATTCTTTAATATCTTCTATAAATATCATATAACAGTAACTTTTGCATACAATGAGAAGGAGCCATAACTTCTTTAACAATTCTTGAAAAATGATATTCATTTTGGTGTGTATGTTTTTCCATAATTATGGACAAGACATATAAACATAAAAACCTCTTTTTAAAAATCTCCATTGTTGATTAATCCTATTTGATCATGTAGGGAAGCAAAATTTGCCAACCTTAAATGTTTCTCTTTGGCAAAAGGATTAATTTACATTGATTATTTTTAAGAAATAGAAGTCTCAGGAAGTCTTTCTTCTTACCTACCACTTAGTTGTCTAAAGAGCTTAGAAGTGAAGTGAAGTGAAATTGCTCAGTCGTGTCCAGCTCTTTGGGACCCCATGGACTGTAGCCTACCAGGCTCCTCCGTCCATGGAATTTTCCAGGCAAGGGTACTGGAGTGGGTTGCCATTTCCTTTTCCAGGAAAAGAGCTTAGATAAAAGGCTTATTCCCAGAGTAGAGCTATCACCAGGGACATATGCAAGGGATATTGGCTGGGTATGGTGGGGAAAACCAAGCTGAGCAGAGAGGTCAGAGTCCACTCTATCTCATTGTCTTTGCCCGGCCCTGAAAAACTTTGTTTACCAATCATTTGCTTTCATATCTCTGTGTGAAGTGTCTTCCTCCTCTTTGAAGTCTCAAACCACTACTCTGTGGACCATGAGCAATAAAATGGAGTCAGTCACATCAAAAGATCTAAGATGAAGCCAGGAGGCCATTAGGAAACTGGAACTTACATGTGTCTATTCCTAGATGCAATATAAACTTTTGACCTAAGTATCCATGGGCCACTTTTAACTCATTTTCTTTACCCCCTAGAAACCATAGTTTAGCAACCAATCTGTTGCCAACAAGTAACTGAATGCCTGCCAGCATCAATTGCAGTTCTGTAAAACAACCTATGTAAATTATTTTTGTTATCTTTATAAACCTGTCATTCTCTACTTCTTCAGAGCACACTTGAGCTGTTTCTTGATTCAGTACTTTCCAAGCTGAAATACCTAAGACCCCAAATACACAATTGTTACTTGCAGACTTTTGCTTTTTTTAAAAATGATGTGGTGTCAGAAGTGGGATACAGAATGACCTGTTCCTTCCTCTGGTACCACCATGAATTTAAGAGAGGTGCCTACATGAGTCCATCATGCTCTCTTGTCTCTTTTGATGATCCTGGAGAGTGGTGGTGAGTCCCTTTAAATTCATTCCTCAAAGCTTGATAGAAATTTTATATTTATTTGACTTCTGTTGTTACTGACTTCTGTTCTTGGGAGGTTATTTCTCACTTTCTTCTGAGGAGTAATTACTCTTGAAATAATGGGAAGTTTACAAACTAAGGGAAGGCTACAGAGGAGCCTCCTTCTGGAACTTCTGCTGGTTTTATGTATGCAAACTATGTATGGGCTCTCCTTGTGCAAATATGGCTCTCCTTGGACTATGATTATCCAGAATGATTTACAACTAAATTGTCAGGCTTGGGGATCCTTTGAAAATCTTAAATTAAGTCTATCTGCATATTCAATTAACAAAAGAATGCAATGCAAAACAACCCAAATGGTAAGCTTATTTCAACTGGTATTTTGAGCCCTCAAAATGAGTTAGCAATTCCAAAATTGCTTCCCTCCAAGATACTAAATCCAAATAATCTAAGGCTATTTCTGAATTGTCTCAGAGACTGACTAAACTTGAAAATATTACCAAATGTTCTGCTGACATTCACTCTTCTCTAGTTTCTATTCCTGCCATTGCCACACCTGCCCTGCTCCTCTTAGCCCTTTCCTTACCTGCCTGTTTCCTTCTCCCATCTCTACCCTTCTCTTGCCAAAGGTCCTTTCCTAACTACTATCCAGATGATTTCAAACCCCTCTAGACTCTCCTGCCCTTGTACACATTTTAAAGTGAAGCCAGGCAAAGGTCCTTTCAGAACCACCAACATTCTTCTTACACCTCTGAACTAAAGCTGAACTCCATGCAATTACTAAGGATTTTCCAGTTCACAATGAAGACTCCATTGGTTTTCTACAGGAATTTATTCTTACAGTTCAGAATTATGAGCCAGGATTTTCTGATCTTTACTTGTTAGTCAGGGAAGGTCTCACTAAAAATGGATGAAATTAGCAGATTGGAATATCCCAGTAAAAGATTTTGCCTGTAAGGGACATAGTGCTGTGTGTGAAGTCTCTAAATTGGCAAAATGGCCTTATGATAAAATTCCTGTGGCTTTTGCTCAAGCTATTGCCTGGGGGAAAAAATCCAAAATTGTTCAGAGAATTGATGAATCCATCTTTGATTATTATGATAGATTTGAGAAAGTCTTTAGACAATATTGTGGCATAGATAACATTAATAATGAATCTCAGCACTTTATTCTTGCCCTTGTCAAAGATTTATGGGAAGAACTTAGACAACCTATTTGAAAATCACAACTTAATTGTGCCACCATACAACTTCACAAATTTGTGAATTATAATGAACTGTTCTCCTGAGTTATTAAAAAAAAAAAAAGATCCAGAAAGAAAGCTGAACAATCTTTCAATGATCAGATTCAAACAATCCAAATAATGTACTTACAAAAACTTCCTGTTAAATCAAACCCACACAGAACCCAAGATAAATGACAAGCCAAAGGGGCCTGCAATTACTGTAAAAAGTCTGGCCACTGGAAAAGGACTGTTTTAGACTTAAACAACTACTGGAAAATCAACAGCCTAAAAATAAAAGCCATTCTCACAAGTTCTAATCTGACTGGTTTCAAGAGAGGGGCTGCTTCAAGGACAAAAGGGAAATCTCTCCCATGCTCCTAACTATTTGAGAGAAATTAACTATTGGGAACAAAGTTACTGAGGCCCTAATAGATATAAGGTCACCTTATCAGTTCTTAGTCCCACCAGCCTCTCTGTCCCCCTTCCTCAAATTATCAGAACTGTACAAATTATGGGAGTATCTAACCAAACTATGAATGCTTTTTAAAATCTTTTCCAGTCCCTTTTTAATTAGAATTTATTAAAAGGCTTCATCTATTCCCCCTAATCCCCTCCTGTTCCAGATCTACTATTAGGGAGAAACTTTCTAGAGGTTCATAAAGCCCATATTCCTTTTCCCAAGAGGAGGAAGTATTTTATATCTTGAGGGATACTTTGATTCTTACAATTCTCCATGAAATTTACCTATGGCCATTCCAATTTCTCAGTCGCTATGGCTGATTTTAATCCTCTTTTACATACCATCCCAGGCTCAGTTTTGTCTAAGAACACTATTGGCATCAGCTGCACTCACTGTCTACCACCCATAATGATTCATGTTGGCAGAAGAAGGTCTCTGAAAATATTCCCCTTATAGTCACTGAATGCAGAGGCAATTCAAGCAGTTAAACTTATAATTGAAGAATATATTGAAAAGACAACTTGATAGCTTTTTAGAACTTATGGGAAACTATAGAAACTGGGTCCCAAATTTTCTTGTCTTGGTCATACTCTCTTAAAGTTGATTGGACTGAAACTCTTGTTTGAAGTAAAGAAACTCAATATCTTGTACTCTTATTAAAGATAGGCTTTGTGACCCACCAGCCTAATTATAAACTGCTTTTTTTGTTTTTGCCCATGAAAAAGTAAGAAATACCCTAAGGCTACTTACTCAGTGTCACAGGGATCACTGTAGATGCAAAGGATACTACAGCCAATAACTAAACTCAATAGCCAAAGAGCTTCCTCCTTGCCTGAGAGTCAATGCAGCCACTGCCAGTTAATTATAGCATGTGAACTAAGTTGTAATGGCGTTTACACTGACTATTTTTGTGCCTTATACTATGGAAGCCATGCTTAGTTCTTATCATACTCAGGCTCTTTCTATCAGTAGACTAACCTACAAAATTATTCTACTGTCTTCCTCTGACATTTCTATGTGCCACTGCAATACCCTGAACTCTTCTCCCCCAACCAACTGATAAAGCTCCCCATGCCTGGTTAATACTGACTAACCAATTCCTAATTCCACAAATTGATTGCAGAACCTGCCTCTTGAAAATACCTGATCTGAGCTGGTTGACTGATGGATCTTATTTGACAAATGAGTCCAGTTACTACCAAACTGGCTACGTTATATTATCTTTAACAAAAATCATTGAGGTTAACACCATGTCAGAAGCCCTGATCAATAGCTAGACCTCTGCACTTACAAAGAACTTCTTTTTAGTAAAAGATAAAATTTCCTATATATATGTACACTGATAGTAGGTACACTTTGGGTGTTGGTCTTAATTTTGCCATGTTTTGGAAAACACTGAGGGTTTTTTACTTCATCAAGACAAAAAATCAGAAACAGTTCTTATGTGCTAGGATTCTTAGATTTCATGTAACAGCTTAAATTTTTGGCAATAATGAAAACTCATGGGTACTCAGCAACAGACCATTCATAGAAGAAAGCAAAGGAAATAATTCTGCTGACATTACTGCTAAAATAGAAGCTCTCTTAAAGTCTAAATTTTTACTAGAATGGCCTTATCTACCCATTAATTCAGCATCTGAGTTAACTATTAAAATATTAGAAGGATATTAACTTTCCAATTGGGAAAAAAAAAAAAAGAATGGATCAAACTGTTTGTGTGCATGACCTTAAGAGAAAGCTTTGATTAGGAACAAATGATAGACATATTTTCCCTGATTATTTATAAAAATTTATCCTGGAATATATACATATATTTATTAAAAAATTATGCTGGAATATATACAGTGGCTCACTGGAACACATAAAATGGATTAATGTGGAAAACAATATTATTGGAAATCATCTCCTAAAATGCCTCACAAAGTACATCAGAGTTGTCATATATTATAAACATAACCCAAGAAAATTTATCTGTATTTCCATGGGTTATTTCTTATACATTTGGGATCTTTTGAGGCACTGTGATACATACTGAGTATTAGTTTGATGCTGATGAATCATCAAATGGATGATTCATCTGGATGAATTATCTAGTGTTATCCATTTAATAAATTATATGAAAAAAGAAAATAAATTCTATGGATGACTCAATATTCAATATTATCTTGGAGAAATACTAAAAGATTGCTTTTTCTCAGATGAAAGTGGCTAAAATCTTTGCTTATAACATTGGTATTGATTCTTGTGATATTAACAACTGTCTGTGTATTCTCTAAGTTGATATGCACTTTATCTCTTGTTGTTGCTCAGCTACTCAGAATAGTAAGTTTATGGCTTCTCAGAGACTTGAATTACTCAACCAGATCAGCCTACAATTCATATCACAAATTAAAAAATTGACTGAATTTACCATTATTTCAGGTAGGGAAGATGCCTAAGTCCTGCTTTCTGAAAACCTCTTCGATGCTTAAATGTGACTATTTCCTTTTGAAAGTGTTAGTCACTCAGTCGTGTCCAACTCTTTGTGATTCCATAGACTGTAGCCTGCCAAGCTCCTCCATCCATAGGATTTTTCAGGCAAGAATACTTGAGTGGGTTGCCACTTCCTTCTCGAGGGTATCTTCCTGACTCAGGGAATAAATTCAGGTCTTTGGCATTGTAGGCAGACTCTTTACCATCTGAGCCACCAGGGAGGGCTATTCTCTAATGACTATGACTCATTCCATTTCCCTCCATCATGGCGTACCAATAATATGTCTTCCTGATGCCAAGGGAATTTTTATAAACAAAGTAACTAATGATTGCTAACATCACAAGACAATTGATTATCAATGAAAGATATTGATCAAAAGAGGAAAATATGGGCTGTGAACAACAAAATAGAGTCATTTATGTCAAAGGCTCCAACATAGAGCTGGAGGACCTTTAGGAAAGTTGCATTTACACATGTTTATTCTTGGATACAGTATAAACTTTTGTCCCAGGCATCTAGAACTCATTTTCTTCACTCCCTAGAAACCAAAATTTAGCAACTAATCTGCTGCTGACAAGTAACTGAATGTCGCTGGTACCAGTTGTAGTTCTGTAAAACAATGTACGTAATAATACCCCTGGAATGTCTTTGTGTATTGTTTTTATAAAGCCCCTCCATTTTCTACTTCCTTCAGAACACATTCCAGTTGTTACTCANGCAATAATGAAAACTCATGGGTACTCAGCAACAGACCATTCATAGAAGAAAGCAAAGGAAATAATTCTGCTGACATTACTGCTAAAATAGAAGCTCTCTTAAAGTCTAAATTTTTACTAGAATGGCCTTATCTACCCATTAATTCAGCATCTGAGTTAACTATTAAAATATTAGAAGGATATTAACTTTCCAATTGGGAAAAAAAAAAAAAGAATGGATCAAACTGTTTGTGTGCATGACCTTAAGAGAAAGCTTTGATTAGGAACAAATGATAGACATATTTTCCCTGATTATTTATAAAAATTTATCCTGGAATATATACATATATTTATTAAAAAATTATGCTGGAATATATACAGTGGCTCTCTGGAACACATAAAATGGATTAATGTGGAAAACAATATTATTGGAAATCATCTCCTAAAATGCCTCACAAAGTACATCAGAGTTGTCATATATTATAAACATAACCCAAGAAAATTTATCTGTATTTCCATGGGTTATTTCTTATACATTTGGGATCTTTTGAGGCACTGTGATACATACTGAGTATTAGTTTGATGCTGATGAATCATCAAATGGATGATTCATCTGGATGAATTATCTAGTGTTATCCATTTAATAAATTATATGAAAAAAGAAAATAAATTCTATGGATGACTCAATATTCAATATTATCTTGGAGAAATACTAAAAGATTGCTTTTTCTCAGATGAAAGTGGCTAAAATCTTTGCTTATAACATTGGTATTGATTCTTGTGATATTAACAACTGTCTGTGTATTCTCTAAGTTGATATGCACTTTATCTCTTGTTGTTGCTCAGCTACTCAGAATAGTAAGTTTATGGCTTCTCAGAGACTTGAATTACTCAACCAGATCAGCCTACAATTCATATCACAAATTAAAAAATTGACTGAATTTACCATTATTTCAGGTAGGGAAGATGCCTAAGTCCTGCTTTCTGAAAACCTCTTCGATGCTTAAATGTGACTATTTCCTTTTGAAAGTGTTAGTCACTCAGTCGTGTCCAACTCTTTGTGATTCCATAGACTGTAGCCTGCCAAGCTCCTCCATCCATAGGATTTTTCAGGCAAGAATACTTGAGTGGGTTGCCACTTCCTTCTCGAGGGTATCTTCCTGACTCAGGGAATAAATTCAGGTCTTTGGCATTGTAGGCAGACTCTTTACCATCTGAGCCACCAGGGAGGGCTATTCTCTAATGACTATGACTCATTCCATTTCCCTCCATCATGGCGTACCAATAATATGTCTTCCTGATGCCAAGGGAATTTTTATAAACAAAGTAACTAATGATTGCTAACATCACAAGACAATTGATTATCAATGAACGATATTGATCAAAAGAGGAAAATATGGGCTGTGAACAACAAAATAGAGTCATTTATGTCAAAGGCTCCAACATAGAGCTGGAGGACCTTTAGGAAAGTTGCATTTACACATGTTTATTCTTGGATACAGTATAAACTTTTGTCCCAGGCATCTAGAACTCATTTTCTTCACTCCCTAGAAACCAAAATTTCGCAACTAATCTGCTGCTGACAAGTAACTGAATGTCGCTGGTACCAGTTGTAGTTCTGTAAAACAATGTACGTAATAATACCCCTGGAATGTCTTTGTGTATTGTTTTTATAAAGCCCCTCCATTTTCTACTTCCTTCAGAACACATTCCAGTTGTTACTCAAATCATCGCCTCCCAGACTGGAATTTCTAGGACCCCAAATCAAGTCTTTTCCTTATTTATCTGTTTATTATTATCATTATTACCGGTTCACAGCCCATGACATATTCTTTATTAGCTGAAGGTGATAACTAAGGTGAGGACTTTGGCCATTTTCCTAAGTAACTCAGTTATCATGGATCCTATTGTGTGGTGTGTGTGCGCCTGCTATGTCACTTCAGATGTGTCTGACTCTTTGCGACCCCATGGACTGTAGCCCGCCAGGCTCCTACGAACATGGGATTCTCCAGGCAAGAATATTGGAGTGGGCTGCCATACCCTTCTCCAGGGGACCTTCCCAATCCAGAGATCAAGCCCTATTATCTTATGTTTCTGCATTGGTGGGAGGGTTCTTTACTACTAGCACCACTTGGGAAGCCCATATTGAGTAGACATGTTATTAAACTTCTTTTTTATTTTCTTCTGTTAAATGTCTCATGCCAATTTAATTTTTAGTGAGTTGGAAGAACCTAGAACAATAGAGAAAAATTTCTTCCTTCCTGACCATGATTAGAAAACTATTGCTTATGGAATACATTTCCAGAACACACATTTCCAGTCGGAAATATAAAATAGTGTTTAGTGGGGAAAGGCATGATGCATTTCTCTGTTGAGTTTATACACAAAAGACAAATGGAAAGGAGAGTGCTGTCACAATATACCTTCTCACATTTTAAAGTCACAGCATTCAGGATCTTTTTGTGGTTTTGCTTTTGTGGATTGGGATTTTGAATTTTGGGATCTGTGGTATGGGAAGAGGGTAGAAGTTGAGTCCTTTAAAACTAATTTTACTTAAAGACAGGCAAGGAAAAAAAAATTGAAAGGTCTCTGTTCCATCTAAAATTTTGAACGGATGAATAAATAAGTAATAAATGTATCACTAATGAATAAATAAACCAATAAAAGAGAACTGTCTTGATATTACTAAGAACCATATTGGGTAAATAGTAGATAATGGTGTTAATCTGGGCATAGCAGGAAAATTATGGGACACCCAAAGTTAGTAGCAGGCAAGCAAGTGTATGTACATATGACTTTACAAAGAGACACGTAACAGTGTAATAAATGAGCTGTCATAACTCCTAGACCTAAGGGAACAAGGTAGACAAAGTCGTACAAAGAAGCCTCTTTTGAGTGGAGCTGGATACCTTCATCAAGGGGCACAGCTACATGAGGCAACATCATGGGGTGGTGGGTAGAAACACTCTGACCCAACTCTACATTCTCCGTGGTACTGCCTGCTTGGGCACCAAGTCACTTAACACAAGCAAAAGCAGAGAAAAAGTGTAGTCCATACAGGTCAGCTTTATGAACCAGGAAGCTGAGTTTAAAAATGTGGTGTAGGGACTTCCCTGGTGGTCCAGGCTAAGACTTTGTCTTCCAACGTAGGGGGTTCAAGTGAAATCCTGGTCAGGGAGGTAAGATCCCACATGCCTTATGGTCAAAAAAACAAAACATAAAATAAAAGCAATATTTGAATAAATTCAATAAATACTTTAAAAAGTATCCACATTAGAAAAGTCTTCCAAAAAATGTGCAGTGTGGATCTGGAGGGGCCAACATCCAATGCCTAGCACAGAATATTCAAGTATATTTTGAATGGATGAGTGACTGATGAGTAAGACATTTACTGTAGAGAATGTGTTACCAAATACTGTGGAACAATTAGTTACTCTTTTCTCAAGGTAAATAAATGCATTAGATGTTCGATTTCTGTAGAGTAAAATATTGTGGTAAATATCTATTACTTATATTTTTGAATTAAAAATAATTTTTTGGGATTAACTTTTTAGATAAAATATCTAAAATGTATGATTCACTTAAAAGTAAATTTAGTGTATATAAAATGCATATATCTCTTAAAGAAAATCTCTAAGCTATTTGATACTTCTTTTCTATTTTCTTTGACTGGCAAGGTTCGACATTTTCTGTTGGAAGGTAATGATGCCAAAATTGGTACAGAAAATAAGCATATGTCATACCAGTGATAACTGTAGGTAATAGTTTTAAAGATCAATGAACAATATGAATTCTAAAATTAAAAATCAGTGTTATAGTTTACACACATACAAAAATAGTAGTAATGAGTTTTTGCTGTTCTGCTGTGTTTGTTTTATTGATATATTGGTCCAACTTGTCAAAGTATAACATACTTAAATGCTCGTGCTCAGTTGCTTTAGTTATGTCCAATTTGGACTGTAGTTAGCCCATGGACTGTAGCTTGACAGGCTCCTCTGTCCATGGGATTCTCCAAGCAAGAACTTTGGAGTGGGTTGCCACATCCTCCTCCTGGGGATCTTTCTGACCCAGGGCTTCAACCTGAGTCTCTTGTGTCTCTTGCATTGGCAGGCAGATTCTTTACCACTGGCACTACCTGGGAAGCCCATACTTTAATATACAGCTAATTATAATAATAAGGCTAAAAATAAACCAGTTGAGGAAAACTAGGTATACTTATAAATTAGTGTAAAATGGCAAGATTAACCACTATAATTGAAAGTGACATAACATTTTCAAGTCTATATAATAATGCCTTTAGATAATGTCATCTATTTGTGAAAGGCAGATATAATTGCGTAAATTCAATGTGCATGACCAATCCTCTGCAGAAGCTATTGTAAGATACAGATTCTAGTGTGAAGCAACAGACCATATAAAAATAGAGTAATATCACAAAAGTAGAGAATGGTATTCTAGTCTCCTTTTAAATGACACAGCTATTAAATAAAATGGAAAGTCATATCGTACTTTTCAACTCCTTTCAGTAGAAATAGAAATTTTTAAAATTTCGGGAAAAAGATTCCCAAATCAAGAAGACAGCATTAGTTTGAGTAACCTTTTTGGAGTGGATCACAAATTTTCAATAAAGTATAACTGGTTCACAGTAAAGGAAGTAGTTCTTCAAGCAGCAGGACTAATAATAATGTTCTCATGAACTCTCCTGGTGTGTAAATTCCTTCAACTGTAAAACCAGAGAAGTTTCCTAAGTGCCAATCTAACTTACTCAGAGTATTTAGGTTGGTGCAACAGTAATTGTGGTTTTGCATTGATGAAATTTGCTGTTTGATATTGGAATGTATTTTTTAATGAATGTGGTTATATTATACATCATTTTAATGTATGTTTCTTCCTTTATGATTTTTGCTTACGACTTATTACTTGCTGTGTATTCTATACTTAGTTTAGACTAGGGAAATGATGCTAGACAAAAAGCAAATATGAGTGACTTTCTTATTTGAGTTCAAAATGGGTTGTAAAGTAGCAGACACAATTTGCAACATCAACAACATATTTGGCCCAGGAACTGCTAATGAACCTATAATGCAGTGGTGGTTCAAGAAGTTTTGCAAAGGAGCCAAGAGCCTTGAAGATGAAGAGTGCAGTGCCTAGCCATTGGAAGTTGACAACAACCCACTGAGAGGCTCATCAAACTGATCCTCTTACAACTACACAAAAAGTTGCCCCAAATTCAACATTGACTAGTCTATCTTCTTAGAACATTTGAAGCAAAATGGAAAGGTGAAAAAGTTCAGTAAATATGTGCCTCATGAGCTGACCAAAAAAAAGGAAAAAAAAAAAATCATTGTTTTGAAGCATCATCTTCTCTTATTCTATGCAAGAACAATGAACTATTTCTATATTGGACTGTGATTTGTGATGAAAAGTGGGTTTTATATGACAATTGCTGACAACCAGTTCAGTGATTAGCTCGAGAGGAAGCTCCCAAGCACTTCTCAAAGCCAAACTTGCACCAGAAAAATCTCATGGTCACTGTTTGGTGGTCTGCTGCCTGTCTGATCCACTACAACTTTCTGAATCCTGAATATGGGAGAAGTATGCTCAACTGATCAACGAGATGCATGAAAAACTGCAACACCTGCAGCTGGCATTGGTCAACACCGTGGGCCCAACTCTTCTCCACAACAACACCCAACTACATGTTGCATGTTGCACAACTAACATTTCAAAAGTTGAACAAGTTGAGCCATGATGCTTTGCTCATCTGTCGCATTCCCCTCACCTCTACCAACTGACTGCCACTTCAAGTATCTCGATAATTTTTGCATGAAAATGCTTCCACAGTCAGCAGGAGGCAAAAAATGCTTACCAAGAATTTGTTGAATCCCAAAGCATGGATTTTTATGCTATAGAAATAAANAACCAATACAATATTGTAAAGTAAAATAAATAAATAATAAAATAAAAATAAAAATTAGAAACATACACAAAAAAAAGAGTTCATGTCGTAGGCTAATCATCAGCAAGGGGCCTATGGATCCTATTATTATCGTTTAAAAGTATATCCCTTTCAAACTGGTTTATCAGTGGTGTCAAGGTTGGCTAGGGACACCAGGGCTTACAGCTAACCTCTATTTCCCATTCCCTTCTGGCATTCTTGAAGGACTCTGTGACTATTTCTAGCCAAACGAATGTGAGTAGAAATTGTGTATCATTTTTATCCTGGGACATTTTAACAGAGGATGTGTCTTTATTTCTGTCTGTCTCTGTCTCTCAGTCTGCCTCTGTCTTTCTTTCTCCATAGACAGTTCAGAATGGTGCATCAGAGTCCTCTGATGAACATACAGGAGCCACAGATGATATATGTAGACCTTAACAAGCATTCCTGGACGACTCTAGGAAACTAATTCTCCCTGTCAATGTCATTGAATGATGCTGGAACAAAACAACTATGTGGCCTAGTTTAGCTGCTAAACAATTAGAAAAATTACCCTAAAGAATATAAGTAATTTTAAAAATCATCTTTCTGGATACTTGAATTATATTTAATTAAAAATATATAGCAACACAAGATATGAATCAACTATTGCTTTCTGTTTTTCATGGGCAAAGTTAATTGTTTCCTTGATTGGTCTTGAGTCTAAGGAGTGGCTAATTTAAAGAAAATGGAAATAATAGGAATTTATTTTCTATAACCCTTTCCTAGATCACATCATTTTTCAAAGTTAATTTTCTTATTCTCCCATATGGTTACAACAAAACTGTGAACTTGCAACTTTTGAATATTTCAGCAAATTCTGTACCAATTTTTTTAACTTAATGGAATTAGGTAAAATACTGAGTTAAAAGTACTTGGAAGGTATTTAAATACAGTTAAAGCTTTATAGGATAGATATGGTCCATCTTTCTTCATGTCATTATTTTAATTGTGTGATTAAAATGGAGACTTAAAACATCTTTATTTGAGAAGGACACTATTTCTGCTAGCTAAAAATATCCTGCCTTAATTTTTGCAAGCAAATTAACTTTTCAGCCTAAGAGGAGCTGGTAAGTTAATTTGCAAAATGTTTGCAGTGCCCCAGAAAAACATCAGAAATATTATATTTTCTATGCTACCATAATAAAACTAATTTCAATGAGTTCATTTAGAATAAGCTTATTTGGGTATTTATTTTTAAAAATTTTGACTTTCTTATTTTCCATTTCTCATTTTGATAAATAAGCATACTTTGAAAATAAAAAAGAATTCACATTATGGATAATATTGGACATGTGAAACAAGGTTTTTCTATTCTATAATCTTATTTTCTTGAAAATATTAAAAATATAATAGTATCATTTCCAGAATTCTGTTACTATTGACACATTTTTTCACAATGGGCAGTATGGAAAGAAATCTGTTGCCACAGTAATAGGTCAAAGGAAAAATATGTATGTATCTGTTCTGACCTAAGCCCTACTATCTCAGATTCCCAGTAACAGAGTACTGGGAAATAGAGGAGAACCAGAGAATTCTATTTGTATCTTGGGATTATTACCTAATTCTTTCCTATACACATCCAATTTAGGATAAATTGTTAAGTTGAAAATATGAAAATTTTGACATTTCATAAAATATGAAAATATGACATTTACAGAAAACTGTAAATGTCTCTATATTCCTGCTTCTCACCAGTTATGATGGTAAATTCTATGTTTCAACTTGACTGGCCCTTGGGGTGCCCAGGCAGTGCATCAAATATTTCTCTGGGTATGTCCCAGAAAGTCTTTTTGTATGAGATTAATTGTAGAATGGGTAGACAGAGTAAAGCAGGTGAGCATGCTAAGTCGTTCAGTCATGCCTGACTTTTTGCGACACCATGGACTTTATAGTCCAACAGGCTCCTCTTCCCATGGGATCANCCTCACCAGTTATGATGGTCAATTCTATGTTTCAACTTGACTGGCCCTTGGGGTCCCCAGGCAGTGCATCAAATATTTCTCTGGGTATGTCCCAGAAAGTCTTTTTGTATGAGATTAGTTGTAGAATGGGTAGAGAGAGTAAAGCAGATTGTTTTCCCCAAAACGGGGTGAGCATGCTAAGTCGCTCAGTCATGCCTGACTTTTTGCGACACCATGGACTTTATAGTCCAACAGGCTCCTCTTCCCATGGGATCATCCACACAAGAATACTGGAGTGGCTTGCCATGACTTCCTCTGGGGTATTTTCTTGACCCTTGGATTGAACCTGCATTTGTTATGTCTCCCGCATTGGCAGGCAAGGTTCTTTACCACTAGGGCCATCTGCGATGCCCAATGAGGTAATGTTCATCCAATCATTTGAAGCCCCAAATATGCTGATCCTCCTCCAAGTAGAAGGAAATGACTCTTAGCTGACTGCTGAACTGGGCATTGCTTTTTTTTTTTTTTTTAATTGGCTTAATTTATTTTTATTGTGGTGTTGCAGAATACTCTTCAGAGTTTCTTGGGCTGCAAGGAGGTCAAACCAGTCAATCCTAAAGGAAATCAGTCCTGAACATTAATTAGAAAGACTGATGCTGAAACTGAAGCTCCAATACTTTGGCAACCTGTTGCGAAGAACTGAGTCCTTAGAAAAGACCCTGATGCTGGGAAAGATTAAAGGCAGGAGGAGAAGGGGATGACAGAAGATGAGATGGCTGGATGGCATCACTGACTCAATAGACATGAGTTTGAGCAAGTTCCAGGAGTTGGTGATGGACAGGGAAACCTGATGTACCACAGTCCATGGGGTCGCAAAGAGTCAGATATCACTGAGGAACTGAACTGAACTGATTTATTTTTACAGCAGTGTTACGTTCAGACAAAAACTTGAGAAGAAAATAGATTTCCTACGTACTCTTGTCCCCACATATGCATAGTGTCCCATGTCATCAATATTTCCCACCAAATTATACATTGATGAATTTACATCAACACATCATAGTCATTCACAGTATGTTCAGTTTAGCTCAGTTCAGTTGCTCAGTCAGGTATTTCATGCTATATTTCACTCTTGATGTAGCACATTAAATGGGTTTGAACAAATGTATAATGAATGCATCTGTTATCACGCTATCAAAGAGTATTTTCATTGCTCCAAGTCACTTCAGTCGTGTCCAAGCCCTTTAAAGCTCTTATATGCCCTACCTACCTAATCATGCCTCCTCCCCTCCAACTCTTACCATTGCTGGAAACCACTGAACTTTTAATGTCTCTATAGTTTTGCCTTTTCCAGAATGTTGTCACTGGAAACATGCAACGTGTAACATTTTGGTTGATTTATTTTGCTTAGAAATGTCTTTTTAAGGTTTCTGCATGTCTTTTAATGATTTTATAGTTCTACTTCAATATTATATGTTATTAATAGCCAGAAATGGTATGGACCTAACAGAAGCAGAAGATATTAAGAAGAGGTGGCAAGAATACACCAAAGAACTATACAAAAGAGATCTTTATCACTCACATAATCACAATGGTATGATCACTCACACTCACCTAGAGCCAGACATCCTGGAATGTGAAGTCAAATGGGCCTTAGGAAGCATCACTATCAACAAAATTAGTGGAAGTGATGGAATTCCAGTTGAGCTATTTCAAATCCTAAAAGATGATGCTGTGAAAGTGCTGCATTCAATATGCCAGCAAATTTGGAAAACTCAGCAGTGGCCACAGGACTGGAAAAGGTAAGTTTTCATGCCAATCCCTAAGAAAATCAATGCCAAAAAATGCTTAAACTACCGCAAGATTGTACTCATCTCACATGCTCAAAATTCTCCAAGCCAGGCTTCAGCAATATGTGAATCATGAACTTCCAGATGTACAATCTGGCTTTAGAAAAGGCACAGGAAACAAAGATCAAATTGCCAACATACACTGGATCATCAAGAAAGCAAGAGAGTTTCAGAAAAGTATCTATTTCTGCTTTATTGACTATGCCAAAGTTTTGATTTTGTGAATCACAATAAACTGTGGAAAATTCTGAAGGAGATGGGAATACCAGACCACCTGATCTGTGTCTTGAGAAACCTGTATGCAGGTCAGGAAGCAACAGTTGTAACTGGACATGGAACAACAGGTTGTTTCCAAATATGAAAAGGAGTACCTTAAGGCTGTATATTGTCACCCTGCTTATTTAACTTATACACAGAGTATATCATGAGAAATGCTGGGCTGGAAGAAGCATGAGCTGGTATCAAGATTGCCAGGAGAAGTATCAATAACCTCAGATATGCAGATGACACCACTCTTATGGCAGAAAGTGAAGAAGAACTAAAGGGCCTTTTGATGGAAGTGAAAGAGGAGAGTTCAAAAGTTGGCTTAAAGCTCAACATTCAGAAAACTAAGATCATGGCATCTGGTCCCATCACTTCATGGGAAATAGATGGGGAAACAGTAGCTGACTTTATTTTCTAGGCTCAAAAATCACTGCAGATGTGATTGCAACCATGAGATTATAAGACGCTTATTCCTTGGAAAGAAAGTTATGACCAACCTAGAGACTGCTAAGTCACTCGGTCATGTACAACTCTGTGCAACCTCATAGATGGCAGCCCACCAGGCTCCCCCATCCCGGGGATTCTCCAGGCAAGAACACTGGAGTGGGTTGCCATTTCTCCAATGCATGAAAGTGAAAAGTGAAATTGAAGTTGCTCAGTCTTGTCCAACCCTCAGCGACCCCATAGACTGCAGCCTTCCAGGCTGCTTCATCCATGGGATTTCCTAGGCAAGAGTACTGGAGTGGGGTGCCATTGCCTTCTCTGACTAGTGTATTAAAAAGNCTCCAATGCATGAAAGTGAAAAGTGAAATTGAAGTTGCTCAGTCTTGTCCAACCCTCAGCGACCCCATAGACTGCAGCCTTCCAGGCTCCTTCATCCATGGGATTTCCTAGGCAAGAGTACTGGAGTGGGGTGCCATTGCCTTCTCTGACTAGTGTATTAAAAAGCAGAGACATTACTTTGTCCACAAAGGTCTTTCTAGTCAAGGCTATGGTTTTTCTAGTAGTCANGCAGAAGTTTTTTGTCAACTATTTTGTATCTTCTACATAGACGGTCATGCAAGGATAAAGACAGTTTTATTTCTTCCTTATTAATCTATATACTCTTTTATTTTATTACATTAACTAGAACTTTCAATAAATGCTGAAAAATAGTGGTGAGAAGAGATACACCTGCCTTTACCTGATTTTGGTTGGAAAAGTGCATTTCTCATCAAATAAATGTTAGCTGTAGTGTTTCTGTAGATACTCTTTATCAAGATGAGATAGTTCCTCTCTATTCCTAATCACTGAGAGGTTTAATTCTGGTTATCTTAAATACTAATACATGTTTTTCATATATTTATATGACCATGTGATTTTTCTTTTTAGTCTGCTGATAAGATGAAAAACAATAACTTTCGAATGTTGAACCAGCCTGGGAATACTCCACATGGTCATGGTATATAATATTTTTCATACAGTGATAAATGTGAATTCATATTTTTTGAGAATCTCTTATGTATGTTAATAAGAGATACAGATCTCTAATTTTCTTTCCTGCTAGTATCTTTGTCAGGTTTTGGTATTGATGTAATGCTGGCTGCTTAGAATGAGTTAAGAAATATTCTTCCTGTTTCTGTCTTCTCAAAGAGATTATAGATAATTGGCATAATTTATTTCTAAATTATTTGATAGAATTCACACTGAATCCATCTATATCTGGTATTTTCTGTTTTGGAAAGTTGGTATTGATTCCATTAAAGAAAAAAAGATATAGGTCCATTGAGATTATCTGTTTCTTCTTGTGTGGATTTTGTCTTCTTGTGTGAATCTTGTGTGAAGTTTCAGGTTGTGTCTGTCAATGAATTGGTTCATTTCCCCTAGGTTATGAAATGTAACAAGAAATACATTCAAATTTTCTTTGTCAAGTAAGTATCTTTTTTCCCTTTACTTTTGAAGGATAGTTTTGCAGCAAACAGAATTCTAGGTTGATGGGTTTGTTTGCTTGCATGTTTTGTTTTTCTTTCTCAGGCCTTTAAAATATTTCAGTCTTCTTTTTTTGCATAGTCTGAAGAGAGATAAAATATAATTCTTATCTTTGATTCTCTATAGGCATTTTTCTCTTCCAGGATTTTTTTTTTATCTTTGATTTTCTGTCATATGAAAATAATGTGCCTAGGTATAGCTGATGGCGTTTCTCTTGAATGATGCTCTCTGAGCTTCCTGAATGCATGAATTTATGTCTGACACTAATTGAGAAATAATTCTTAGGCATTATTGTTCCATATATATATATATATATATATATTTTTTTTTTTCCTTTTAGTTTTCCATTTTGATGTGTTAGAAAGAGATGACATCTTTTTCAGTTGTCCCAAGTCCTGTCATTTCTGTTCTGGGTTTCTGTAGATGTGTATAAGAGACAGCTTACCATTGCTGGAAACCACTGAA
>SJYA01002568.1:106287-130545 GCA_006410615.1 Neotragus moschatus | reverse complement strand
CCTGTCATTTCTGTTCTGGGTTTCTGTTTATTGGGTTTTTTTTTAGTCTTCACTCTTCTTGGTTTTTAAAGACTTTATTCTGTTTTAAATTTCACAGATTCTTTCCTCAGCCACATAGAATCTACTAATAAGCCTAACAAAGACATCCAACAAAGACATTCTGTGACAGTGTTTTTAATGTAGAATTTATTTTTTGCTCTTTCTCAGGATTTGCATGTCTGTACTTAAATTGACCATATGTTGTTGCATATCTTCTACTTTATCCATGAGACATCTTAGAATATTAAGAATACTTTTGTTAAGTTCTTGATCTGTTACTCCCAACATCCCAGTTTTGTATGGTTTGGATATTTGCTCTGACTCTTCAAATTTTAGTTTTTTCTTTCTTTCTTTCTTTTTTCTTTTTGTAATATCTTGCAATATTTTACCCTGATAGCAAGATATGATGTTCCCAGTTAAACAAACAAACAAAAAATTATTTTGTAAACAAGGCTTTAAGCCAAGTGGTGCTGAATGTGAAGAGAAGGGATAATATTCTATAGTGCTACAATATTGTGAATTTCACAAGTGTTTCTCAGTATTTTTCACCCCCCTTGGGGAGAAAGGATGACTGGAGCCATTAAGAGTTGGATTATTTCCCTTCCCTAGAAAGTTAAGCTCTGATAATACCCCGGCAGATTAGCTTCTAATTAATTTGTTACCCGTGAGGCAGGTCTTGTTAGAAAAGTGAAGATTGTCTTGGAATATTACAAAACTGTTAACTTTCTTCTTCTGGATGAACAAGGAAATTTTTCTCTAATATTTGCTATGTAAACCTGGTACTTCTTACAATATTGTGCAGGCCCCTGTATGAGTGGGCTCCCCTGATATTTTTAACTCAGACTTGTCCACATTGAGTCTCCAGCAATTTGTCAATTTGGGTTTATGTTACTCTGGCATTGATTCCTGTGAGAGTTTTCATTTATCAGTCCCTGCCCAGGTAGGCTGTGACTCCATATATTCACTTGTTTATCTCTCCAAACTTGGGACATGTCCTCCCCTTTGTCCTCCCCTTTCTTGTAGAGCCAAGAAGAATTGTTGATTTGCAATCTGTTGTGTATTTCTTTTTTTCTTATTAAAATGAAGTGGAAACTTCCAAGGCCCTTGTGGAAGTAGAAACAAGAAGTCTGGTATTATGTTTTCCTACATTCAGAATCAAGATGAAAAACTGGCTCTTCTTTACTCGCAAGTCTGTGGACTTTCAGATTTATCTTTGGACCTGGACTTTTTGAATTACATCACCTTCCTTTCTTGAGTCTCAAGTTTGCCTGCTGCAAATCTTGGGACTTCTTAGCCTCCATTATTACATGAGCCCACTTCAAACCGCCCCCCCCCCCATATAAATACATAGACACATTAGTTCAGCTCAGTTCAGTTGCTCAGTCGTGTCTGACTCTTTGCAACCCATGGACTGCAGTATGACAGGCTTCCCTGTCCATCACCAACTCCCAGAGCTTGCTCAGATTCATGTCCATTGAGTTGGTAATGGCAGCCAACCATTTCATCCTCTGTCATCCGCTTCTCCTCCTGCCTTCAACTTTCCCAGCATCAGGGTCTTTCCTGAACAGTCAGTTCTTTGCATCAGGTGGCCAAAGTATTGAGTTTCAGCTTCAGCATCAGTCTTTCCAATGAATATTCAGGACTTATTTCCTTTAGGATGGACTGATTGCATCTCCTTGCAGTCCAAGTGACTCTCAAGAGTCTTCTCGAACACCATAGTTCCAAAGCATCAATTCTTCACATCCATACATGGTGCTAGAAAAGCCATAGTTTTAACTATATGGACATTTATCAGGAAAGTAATGTCTCTACATTTCAATATACTGTCTAAGTTGGTGATAGCTTTTCTTCCAAAGAGCAAGCATCTTTTAATTTCATGGGTGCAATACCACCTGCAGTGATTTTAAAGCCCAAGAAAATAAAGTCTGTCATCACTGTTTCCATTGCTTCCCCATCTGTTTGCCATAAAGTGATAGGACCAGATGTCATGATCTTAGTTTTTTGAATGTTGAGTTTTAAAGCAGCTTTTTCACTCTCCTCTTTCACTTTCATCAAGAGGTTCTTTGGTGCCTCTTCACTTTCTGCCATTAGGGTTGTGTCATCTGCATAGATGAGGTTTTTGATATTTCTTCCAGCAATCTTGATTTCAGCTTGTGCTTCATCCAGCCTGGCTTTTCACATGAGGTACTCTGCATATAAGTTAAAGCACCATGTGCATTTAACTTATAAATATATTTAACATATAAATACATATATGTTTCATACATATACATACATGGTGATGGTTAAGCCTTTAAGTTGTGTCTGACTCTTATGACCCTCATGGACTGTAGCTTGCCAGGCTCCATTGTCCATCGAATTTCCCAGCTAAGAATACTGGAGTGTGCTGCCATTTCCTTCTCCAGGGGATTTACCTGACACAGCAGTCAAACTTGGGTTTCATACTTTGCGAGCAGCAATCTTGCATTGCTGGCAGATTCTTTACCAACTGAGTCAGTAGGGAAACCATATGTATATGGAATTCCCTGATGGCTCAGTCATTAAAGAATCTGCCTGAAATGCAAGAGACCAAGATTTGATCCCTGGGTCGAGAAGATCCTCTGGAGAAGGAAATGAATACCTACTCCAGCATTCTTGCCTGGAGAATCCCTTGGACAGAGGAGCCTTGTGGGCTTCAGTCCTTGGGTCACAAACAGTTGGTCACAACTGAGTGACTAATATATATATTAGTGTGTCACACAACTGAGCGACACACATGTGTGTGTATACACACATATATCCCATTGTTTCTGTTTCTCTGGAAAACCCCGATGAATACACCACTCTTCTTTATTTTCCTTTTATCTGTTAGCTAATTGAAGATAAATGAAATAAATTCCTTTAAGCTCTACTTTAAAAAAAAAAGAAATACCTAGAGCAGGTGTGAGAGGAAAGCTTTCTTCAACAATTAGTGTAAATAGTGTTTCTCTCTTTCTCTTTTTTCTGAAGAAATAAGAGTCCTGCTTTTATCACACATCAGGTGGCAAAACAGAGTGAAAATATATAACAGTGGGAGTGTGCAACAACAATAATAGTACCTTCCCCAACATTGTAATTTATCAATTTCAAAGCATTTTCTCATAGATTTGAGTCACACAAAATAACAAGAGGATGGGGAGAATAGGTATTTTCATCCTTTACAGATGAGAAAAATCAAGGCATTACTGAGGAAAGTAAGTGGCAGAACTAAACTTTCAAACTGAGTCTTCTGACAATAAATCAAGTGTTCTTAACAACTGAATGACTCTGCTTGTGGACAGAACTGCATTAATTATATGTTTCAAGTGGGAGTTGACAGTCACTCAAAAGAGAAAGGACAAATAAGACCTAGTGGATTTCTGCTCCAGAAGGCAACAGGGATGATTTAAATTTAGTGAAACTAATAGCTACATTAAAAAAAAAAAAGTCATGGTGAGTTGTAGGTCACTGCAAAGAGACATTTAATGCAGGGAGTTTCAACAAGAATATTAATGAAAAAGTAATATTAACAATAGTGGTAGCAAAAGCCTGCATTTACTGAACACATGCTAAATCTGAAGAATCTTCCAGGAATTTTTGCTAGTTCTAAAAACATTTTGGCAAGAAAAAATGTTATTACCTCATTTTAACAGTTTTTATGTAACAGACTAAGAGATTAAATAACCTCTTCAAAATATATGCCATCAGCAATATGTTATGTTGAAAACCAGGAATATTTCTAAAATGAATGGAAAACAAACCAGTAAACCTTTTTGAGAACCTTGAAATTATTAAATAACTTCACAAAGTACTTAATTTCTTTTTCACTCATTATAAATCTAGTACTGGGGCTCACAAATACAAAAGCAAGAATTAACTATATTATGTGCTGCTGTCACACATGGTCTTAGATTTTGTTCTCCTGAAATCAGCCTCAGACAATGACTCCTGCACAAGTTAAGAAAAATTGTTAAGAAAAGTTGCTATGAGCTTAAAATTGGGCAGGGAGATGGAAAGTGAGATTAGGAAGGGAGGAAAAGAAGGAAGTCAAGCAAGGTGCCATATAGAGTAGGCATTCTTGATCTTATACAAAAGATTTAGAAAAAAAAAAAGTCATGTCTTAACATTCTTCAATTGGTGAATATTTATTTCCCTGAGCACCTCATTCATTGGCTAAAGGCAAGGGTGGACAGACAGAGGGGACTTTGGTTCTCCTAGACTGGAGACCAAGAAGATGGTGGCAGCCAGAGGGCAGCTCTCTAAAAAATAGGGCATATGCTGGCTATTGAGTGAGAAAGTCACCAGAAACCAGTTACTGATATACACAAACATTGGAAATTAACTATAGGATNTGGCTAAAGGCAAGGGTGGACAGACAGAGGGGACTTTGGTTCTCCTAGACTGGAGACCAAGAAGATGGTGGCAGCCAGAGGGCAGCTCTCTAAAAAATAGGGCATATGCTGGCTATTGAGTGAGAAAGTCACCAGAAACCAGTTACTGATATACACAAACATTGGAAATTAACTATAGGATGTAGGCAGACCACTGACATAGCAGTTGCTCCAGCCAAGTGATTATTCAATAATGCCTTTATATGAAACACGTGGATTTATTCATCTCATTCCTCGCCTCTTCACTTATGCTGCACCTCTCCTCTAATCATGGATCACTGGTCACCAAGGACAGTTATTTGAGATGGAGGAGGAAATCTCTTCTGGTATGTTTTAAATTCCACAAGCCTGTGAATCTTCTAAGGTAAATGTAGGTCTTTCAGAAAGTTTCCCCAGACTTCATGGTTTAAATTATAAGAAACTAACAATCTTCACCTATGGTTGGCTGTTGCTTTGTTGCCCACCAAATGAACACCTTGAGTGATTCTTTAACTCTGGGCTTCGTGAGGTAATTTGCTTTAGTCGATGGGCTGATGGGTATTAGCATGTTAATGCACAGACTTTTGACAATATTTGCATATATTGGGTTTGTTCTCTTAAAAGAGTACCTTTTGGTACCTAGCTTCCAGGTTATAACAAATCACAGGATATTTTACTAGAGAGAAAGGGGCCTATTGAGAGGCCTTGGGGGTTAAGACACTATTACAATGAGAGATCTCAAGGAGGAGAAGCAACGTGTCTCAGTTGATTTCTCAACTGCACACAACCACGCAAACGACCTCAGGTTACAACAAGAGGAGTAATTACCCAGATGATCTAGAGAATCATAAAAATAACAACTCTTCTTTCTGCAAGCTACTAAACATTGGTATGTTTTGTTACACAGAAATATATAATTAAATCTTTGAATCACAAGCTGAAATCAAGATTACCAGGAGAAATATAAACAACCCCAAATATGCAATGATAATCATTCTAATGGCAGAAAGCAAAGAGGAACTAAAGAGCATCTTGATGAATATGAAAGAGAAGAGTGAAAAAGCTGGCTTAAAGCTCAAAACTCAAAAATCTAAAATTATGGCAACTGGCCCCATGATTTCATGGCAAATAGATGGGGGAAACGGCGACAGGCTTTATTTTCTTGGGCTCCAAAATCACTGCAGATGATGACTGCAGCCATAAATTAAAAGACGCTTATTCCTTGGAAGAAAAACTATGACACAGCAATTGCTGTTTCATGTTAAAAAGCAGAGACATCTTTTTGCTATCAAAGGTCTGCATAGTCAAAACTATGGTTTTTCCAGTNCCCATCCCCTAACTTTCGCAGTTGCTGCATTAGCTCTCACCATTTTTAATCAAACTTCTAAGGTGCATCCATCTTCTATCTGGATATTTCCACAGGACTGTCTTTGTATCACTCAAGAATATGCTTCATACGTGTTTTCATATTGCTAAAGGAAAATAAAAATATTTGACAATGTCATCATAACTACCACTGACTCCTCCTGAGCTCTTAACAGCACAGATTAAAATCTTAATAGGGAAAGTCAGGTCTTTCACCACCAGCTGTACCTCGTATCTTTTCCTCCTACAAGATGCCTATATGCTCTAACCATGCTAGCACTCCTTCTGAAATTCTCTCCTATTTTTGGCAAGCATATATACTAATCCTTTGAGATATAGCAGAAATGTTCCACCAGGAGAATAAGTTTCAGGATTCTCTACACTTCCACTGCACCATATGTCTACCTTTGTAGATTCCTTTAGATTTTTCAACTCATATTTCACCAGTGTTCATGATAGAGATAGTTTACATGTTGTTCCATTTTTATAAATCTGAAACTTCATAGAACACTTTAAATACAAAAATGTGTTCTTTGAGTTAATGAGTTTTAACAATAATATTATTAATTAATCATGAATAAAAATGGGAACAAAAGTATGAATTGCTACCTTGGGCTTCCCTGGTAGCTCAGATGATGAAGAATCTACTTGCAATGCAGAAATCCTGGGTTCAATCCCTGGATTGGGAAGATCCCCTGGAGGAGGAAATGGCAACCCACTCCAGTATTCTTGCTTGGAGAATCCCATGGACAGAGGAACCTGGTGGGGTACAGTCCATGTGCTCACACAGAATCGGACATGACTGAAGCAACTTAGCATAGCACATTACACTTTGGTTTATATACACTGAAGTTCATTCTACTTCTGTTAAATACTTCCTCAAATGTGAATGATCACTGATGCCAGGAAAATGTCAAAATGGTATCTTATACAGAACCTTCCATTAAGTAACACTTCCTCAATTTCAGTGTTATTTTTTGCCACATTACCTATAAGCCTTTGCACAAAGAAAATAATTTTTTGTGCTCATGGGTTATATTTGTCTCATCTTTATGTCTTCTCAGACCGTTATCTCTGTTTTGAATTTAATTATGGGTTGTGATAACCAGCAATTAAAATGACCGCAATGACACTATAAGAATGGAATACCATAAGTTAATAAAATATACAAAAATAGACATAGCAGCATACATATTTGTAGGTGCAAATCTGAAATTGCTGTTGGATCACTTGGCAAAAGAGACAGAGACTCTTACATTAGCTATATGAGCACAGCATAGAGTCATGAATATCTGTGGACCAAGGATGAGAAAGAGGGAGTAAGAACTATAAATGGAATGTATTACCTATTATATCTGGTTAGATTTTCCATTTATACTTTATTTATAACTTTCATAAACTTTGAGGCAAAGTTCAACAACAACAACAACAAAGAGTGGTTTGCCTCTTGCCCATCAAGATGCAAGGCAAATTTTCCACAACACTTACCACTTCCCTGAATGTTACCATTGATACAGGAATCTGGGTGCCAGGAGGGACTTTTAACCTTCCCTTATCACTCTTACCTCAATCTGTTTTCCTGAGACCAAAAGGCAATTTCAGATTTGCATTTCATGACCATAACTGCAAGTCTCATTTAATTTTTCCANACAACACTTACCACTTCCCTGAATGTTACCATTGATACAGGAATCTGGGTGCCAGGAGGGACTTTTAACCTTCCCTTATCACTCTTACCTCAATCTGTTTTCCTGAGACCAAAAGGCAATTTCAGATTTGCATTTCATGACCATAACTGCAAGTCTCATTTAATTTTTCCATCTAGGTTTATTTTCCCTAGTTAAAATTATCAGATTCAGTTTTAACATTTTATTTTCATCAGACTGCTTTCAAAGTCTGTAGTTGTTCTGATTAATACACTAAATAGTTGTGATTTTTAAAATCATTCATTAAATGGAAATATAGAGATCCAACACTATAACTTCTAAAATTCGAAAATATGTAATATGCATAAGCCTACAGGTGCCTACATCTGAGTCAGCAGCCAGTTTTACATGAATCTGATCATTAGTATATCCTGAAAACTACATTTTATGAACAGCACAGCACTCGGGGAACCAGAACATTCAATTACTTGAAAGTATTTGTTGCTTATCATATTATAAAAAATAAAATTTAGTATTTTAAGTATGCAAATGTATGCACTATTGGAAAGAATTTAATGTTATCCAGAGTTTATTTACATTTTATCCCTATGATGTCTGTATCTGCCTAATCTGGATACTATTTTCCTTCTTTTCAATTATGAATTTCATTGTAGAATAACTGGTCACTAACATTTTATTAACTATTTTTATTAACTATAAAGATTTCATAAAATTGTTCATGAGGTTACAGATTGAAAGCCCTGGGATCAGAATGTATTGAATGGAATCAGTGCAAGAAACATAATTATTTAAGTTATTAATGATGGCCAGATACCTTGACTGTATCAACAGACTCCTTGGAATAGCTATGGCTGATTGTACTGAAATATTCTAGTATATTTTAGTCAATGAATTAATATGTTAAATTTGAATTTGCTTTTCCTCCAAAAATTTAAGAATAACAAAAGATTATACACTTTAAAGTTCTAGTGGACTTCCAATATATATATGAACTTCCCTGGTAGCTCAGTGGTAGAGTCTATCTGCAATGAAGGACACCTGTGTTCGATCCCTGGGTCAGGAAGATTGCCTGGAGAAGGAAATGGCAACCCACTCCAGTATTCTTACCTGGAGAATCCCATGGACAGAGAAGCCTGGCAGGCTACAGTCTATGGGGTTGCAAAGAGTCAAACATGACTGAAGATACTTAGCATGCACACATACACACACATTTTTTTTTTCTAACTAATAGTTTGACAACTTAAATAGGATATATTAGGATATACTTAACTCAAGGAGTTCATAGTGCAGATTAACTATCCTGATAGTTTCCCCCCCAAAAAAATTCTTTTAATTAATTTAGTTTTTATTTATTTTAATTGGAGGCTAGTTACTTTACAATATTGTGGTGGTTTTGGCCATACATTCACATGAATCATCCATGGGTATACATATGTTCCCCATCCTGACCCTCGCTCCCACCTTCCTCCCCATCCCATCCCTCAGGGTCATCCCAGTGCACCAGGTGTGAGCACCCTGTCTCATGCATCAAACCTGGACTGGTGGTCTATTTCACATATGATAATGTACATGTTTCATCCCACCCTCTCCCTCTCCCACAGAGTCCAAAAGTCTGTTCTTTACATATGTGTCTCTTTTGCTTTGCTGTCTCACATATAGGGTCATCATTACCATCTTTCTAAATTCCATATATGTGCATTAATATATTGTATTGGTGTTCTTCTTTCTGACTTACTTCGTTCTGTATAATAGGCTCCAGTTTCATTCACCTCATTAGAACTGATTCAAATGCACTATTTTTAATAGCTGCATAATATTACATTCTGTATATATGCCACAGCTTTCCTATCCATTCACTTGCCGATGGGCATCTAGGTTGCTTCCATGTCCTGGCTATTGTAAACAGTGCTGCGATGAACATTGGGGTACATGTTTCTCTTTCAGTCCTGGTTTCCTCAGTGTGTATGCCCAGCAGTGGGATTGTTGGGTCATGTGGCAGTTCTATTTCCAGTTTTTTAAGGAATCTCCACAATGTTCTCTATAGTGGCTGTACTAGTGTGCATTCCCACCAACAGTGTAAGAGGGTTCCCTTTTCTCTGCACCCTCTCCAGCATTTATTGTTTGTAGACTTTTTGATAGCAGCCATTCTGACTGGCATGAGATGGTACCTTATTGTGGTTTTGATTTGCATTTCTCTGATAATGATTGATGTTGAACATCTTTTCATGTGTTTGTTAGCCATCTGCAAGTCTTCTTTGGAGAAATATCTGTTTAGTTCTTTGTCCCATTTTTTTATTGTATTGCATATTTTTCTGGAATTGAGCTGCAGGAGTTGCATGTATATATTTGAGATTAATTCTTTGTCAGTTGCTTCATTTGCTATTATTTTCTCCCATTCTGAAGGCTGTCTTTTCACCTTGCCTAAGATAGTTAATTTATAATTCATCATGAGGCCTTGTAAATATTGACTCATTCTTCCTTAGCCATTTCAAGGGAGATTTACAGATTCCTGAAACTGAAAAATATAGATTTTAAACTTCCAATAACTGAAGACAAGTAAAAACAGGCTGAAACCAGATGATTAGGAATATGTTGAAACAATATATAATATACGTTTGACCATTATAGGCTAGCATGAAAATTTAGTTTCCTTCCTGAAAAATATGGACATCTGTTCATCTTCTAAGTCAATGAGTAACAGATGACTGTACATCTGTTTGCATATAAAGTGAGAGACTGATGATAGGGTGTTGTTTCTAGGGTTTGTTTTGGTTTGTTTTCATTATAATTTTCCTTACTAACATTCAGCCCAACATTATGTTGATAGATCTCAGTATATATTTTCATAATTGGTTATAGTTACAGTGCTCACTAATTTTACAGACAATATTCTAAATTCTTTACATAGTTTCTCTAATAATCATAAATAACTTTTAGACATAAATTCTCCTTAACCCTATTTTACAAACAAATGACAGAGGAACAGAGATACCATACAACATCACACTCTTTATATGTGGGGAATTCTAGAAATNTTTCATAATTGGTTATAGTTACAGTGCTCACTAATTTTACAGACAATATTCTAAATTCTTTACATAGTTTCTCTAATAATCATAAATAACTTTTAGACATAAATTCTCCTTAACCCTATTTTACAAACAAATGACAGAGGAACAGAGATACCATACAACATCACACTCTTTATATGTGGGGAATTCTAGAAATTAAATACAGGTAATCTTATACTGAATGATTTGCCTTGGACACAAAATGAGATAATTCTGTCCTTTTACTGATTGCACCCAAGTACTGCATTTCAGACTTTCATGTGGACTATGAGGGTTACTCCATTTCTTCCAAGGAATTCTTCTACATAGTAGTAGATAAAATGGTCATCCGAATTAAATTCACCCATTCCTGTCCATTTTGGTTCACTGATTCTTAAAATGTTGATGTTCACACTTGCCATCTCCTGCTTCAGTCAGTTCAGGCACTCTGCTGCTGCTGCTGCTAAGTCGCTTCAGTCGTGTCCGACTCTGTGTGACCCCATAGACAGCAGCCCACCAGGCTGCCCTGTCCCTGGGATTCTCCAGGCAAGAATACTAGATACGGTTGCCATTTTCTTCTCCAATGCATGGAAGTGAAAAGTGAAAGTGAAGTTGCTCAGTCGTGTCAGACTCTTAGCGACCTCGTGGACTACAGCCTACCAGGCCTCTCTGTCCATACAATTTTCTAGGCAAGAATACTGGAGTTGGGTACCATTGCCTTCTCCGTTCAATCGCTAAGTTCAGTTCAGTCACTCAGTTGTGTCTGACTCTTTGTGACCCAATGAATTGCAGCACACCAGGCCTCCCTGCGCATCACCAATTCCGAGTTCACTCAGACTCATGTCCATTGAGTCAGTGATGCTACCCAGCCATCTCATCCTCTGTCGTCTCCTTCTCCTTCTGCCCCCAATCCCTTCCAGCATCAGAGTCTTTTCCAATGAGTCAACCCTTTGCATGGGGTGGCCAAAGTACTGGAGTTTCAGCTTTAGCATCATTCCTTCCAAAGAAATCCCAGGGCTGATCTCCTTCAAAATGGACTGCTTGGGTCTCTTTGCAGTCCAAGGGACTCTCAAGAGCCTTCTCCACAGTTCAAAAGCATCAATTCTTTGGTGCTCAGCTTTCCTCACAGTCCAACTCTCACATCCATGCATGATTACTGGAAAAACCATTGCCTTGACTAGACGGACCTTTGTTGGCAAAGTAATATCTCTGCTTTTGAATATGCTATCTAGGTTGGTCATAACTTTTCTCCCAAGGAGTAAGCATCTTTTAATTTCATGGCTGCAGTCACCATCTACAGTGATTTTGGAGTCATAAAAAATAATGTCTGACACTGTTTCCCCATCTATTTCCCATGAAGTGATGGGACCGGATGCCATGATCTTCGTTTTCTGAATGTTGAGCTTTAAGCCAACTTTTTCACTGTCCATTTTCACTTTCATCAAGAGGCTTTTTAGTTCCTCTTCACTTTCTGCCAAAGGGTGGTGTCATCTGCATATCTGAGGTTACTGATATTTCTCCCGGCAATCTTGATTCCAGCTTGTGCTTCTTCCAGGCCAGCGTTTCTCATGATGTACTCTGCATATAAGTTAAATAAACAGGGGACAATATACAGTCTTGATGTACTCCTTTTCCTATTTGGAAATAGTCTATTGTTCCATGTCCAGTTCTAACTGTTGCTTCCTGACCTGCATACAAATTTCTCAAGAGGCAGATCAGGTGGTCTGGTATTCCTATCTCTTTCAGAATTTTCCACATTTTATTGTTATCCACATAGTCAAAGGCTTTTCGTGTTGCTCAGTCATCTCTAATTCTTTGTGACCCCACAGACTGTAGCACACCAGGCTTCCCTGTTCATCACCAACTCCTGGAGCCTGTTTTTAAACTAATGTCCATTGAGTCAGTGACACCATCCAACAAACTCATCCTCTGTTGTCCCCTTCTTCCCCTCCCTTCAATCTTTCCCAGCATCAGGGCCTTTTCCAGAGAATCAGTTCTTCACATCAGGTGGCCAAAGGATTGGTGCTTCAGCTTTAGCATTGGTCCTTCAAATGAATATTCAGGACTGATTTCCTTTAGGATGGACTGGTTGCATCTCCCTGCATCCAAGAGACTTTCAAGAGTCTTCTCCAACACCACAGTTCAAAAGCATCAATTCTGCAAGGCTCAGCTTTCTTTATGGTCCAACTCTCACATCCTTACATGGCCACGTCCAATTACCTTGATCAAAGGCCCTAACATTCCAGGTTCCTATGCAATATTTTCTTTATCGCATCAGACCTCACTTTTACCACAAGAGACGTCCACAATTAAGCATTGCTTGCATTTTGACCCAGCCTGTTCATTTTTTGTATAGCTATCTCTCCACTCTTCCTTCGTGGCATATTGGACCTGCCGATCTGGGAGGCTCATCTTCTGTTGTCATATCTTTTTGCCTTTTCATACTGTCCATGGGCTTCTTGAGGCAAGAATACTGAATCTCTGTCCTCAGAAGTTGTACTGCTCTGCCTCTCAATGAATATTAAATTGTGGTCCTGGTAAAATTAAATCAATTGTTTTAACCTAGAGAAAAATAACTTCAACTGAACTTAGAGTTTTGCACATGCAGTAATAGAAATAGAGCAATAAATATGAATTAAGTGTTTTTCTTTTCATATAACTCAATTTGTATAAATAGCATTTGAAGATAATATTGCTGTAAGAATATTTCCAGTTGGATAATATACTGAGAATTTGATCAGAATGTAAATATAGGTAGTTTGAATCCCATATTTTTTCACAAAGCAGTNAATATGAATTAAGTGTTTTTCTTTTCATATAACTCAATTTGTATAAATAGCATTTGAAGATAATATTGCTGTAAGAATATTTCCAGTTGGATAATATACTGAGAATTTGATCAGAATGTAAATATAGGTAGTTTGAATCCCATATTTTTTCACAAAGCAGTTACTTATTTACTCAATTCGCAGGTACCACATGAAAAAATTCCTCTGAAATGCAACTCTTTTATAGTACTCTGAAATGTTGCCACATGAATTACATAAAGTCATAGAAGTACTCTGCATCACCATTGTTGTGGGTGTTTTAGTTGAGTAGGGCTGTTCTGGAGGAAGCATGGCTTAACCTCGGGAAATGAAATTGATAAAGCACAAGCTACATTGCCTCCTTCACTTCTTTTGCATTGTATAGTCTCTTTATGTCTGTAATTTGCAGCTAGTGGATAAAATTTCCTAGATAATAAGTTAAATTACCATCAAGGGAAATAATTATCTTTCTAAATATAAAATGACAGATTTTCCAGTGGTGCAATTTTTAAGGGTTATACAAATCTTCAATCTTCCCAAATACCCTTGACATGTAAATTAACAGGCTCATAAATTTAGAGTTGGAGGAAGCAGAAAGTTACTTTGCACAACTACCACTCACAGTGGCAATGATCACGATTCTGTCCTAGGGCATCTATCCAATCTTGCTATTTGCTATTGCTGAGTCCTGAAATGTTGGCATGATATTTCATTCTGGCAACCATTAAAGCCAGAAAGCTGTATCATGCTTTAGAGAGCAAAATGTGTTACATGTAGGATAAATGTACAAAGATAATATCAAAGGCAAGACTAGAAAAGCAGCATCAGATTTCTAGAACCAAATGACTTATTTATAAATTTTAAAGGTACAAATACTTTCTTTTGTAAACATGCTGCCAAACATTTCATTAAATCAGAAAGTTTCTGTAGACAAGCAGGCTTTCTTGAATGTAGGTGTGTAAACACATCACCTGTTGTCCCGTTTTCAGTTAATGATAAAAATCAAAGAGAGAGAATCTATCCTTTGAAAATATCAGATTTTGAGGCGTAGTAGTAGATTGAACATCTAGCTTCAGCTCAGCAATCAGATATAATTGGTGGCTCGTTGGCTTACCAAATATGAATTGCAGAAAGAATATGTGGCTTGAATACAGGTATCAGTGACAGGACTGTGAAATTTCCTAGGACTCTGATCACATAGCAAAAAGATATGATACTTGCTCTATGTGACATGTCATGTAATATTCAATATCTTAGGAAATACTGTAATCAAAAGTTGCTTGTAAACTAAGTTCTATCCAGATGCAGTTGATTATTATTGTGATACTTTCTATCAAAAATATATCATCATATTTCTTTGCATGCAAGCATGCTGCATCGCTTCAGTTGTGTTCAACTCTTTGTGGCTCCATGGACTGTAGCCCACCAGAGTCCTCTGTCCATGGGATTCTCCAGGCAAGAATATTGGAGCAGGTTGTCATTTCCTCCTCCAAAAAGCAATCATATGTCTTTACAAAGGCTTTATTAAACTATCTCATGATTTAAAGTGGAGTCTATTTACTATTATTGTTTGCCTCTATCCTAATCGTATTAGCTTAATATTAGCTTCTCAGGGCTGCTGTAACAGAATACCACAAGCTAGTGATAAAATAGAAATGTATTGTCTCACAGTTTTGGAGGCTAGAGGTCTTCAGTCAAGGTGGCAATAGAGCCATACACCATCTGAAGTCTGAGGGTGAGACTCCTTCCTCACCTCACCTTGCTTCTGAGATTCTCTAGCATTCTTGGTTCTCCTTGGTTTGTAGACACATTACCCGGACCCCATCTCCCTTGACACATGACCATCTTCTCCTGTGTGTCTCTGTCTTTACATGGTGTCTTTCTCTTCTTTTAAGGGCACCACTCACATTGGATTAGGGCCTACTCTACTGACCTCAGAGTTCCAAAGTGGCTCAGTGTAAAGATTCTGCCTGCANCACATTACCCGGACCCCATCTCCCTTGACACATGACCATCTTCTCCTGTGTGTCTCTGTCTTTACATGGTGTCTTTCTCTTCTTTTAAGGGCACCACTCACATTGGATTAGGGCCTACTCTACTGACCTCAGAGTTCCAAAGTGGCTCAGTGTAAAGATTCTGCCTGCAGTTCAGGGGACACAGGAGATGCGGGTTCGATCCCTAGACCAGGAAGATCCCCTGGAGTAGAAACTGGCAACCCACTCCAGTATTCTTGCCTGAAAAATTCCACGGGCAGAGAGGCCTGGCAGGTCATAGTCCACAGGGTTGCAAAGAGCAGGATACAACTGAGCACATGTGTGCACGCACTAATGACCTCATCTCATTTTGATCATATCTGCAAAGATCCTATATTTATTTATTGATTTACTGGCTTATTTTTGACCAAACTGTGCAGTATGTAGGATCTTAGTTCTCTGACCAGGGATCAAACCCTTGCTCCCTGTACTGAAAGCATGAAGCTTTAAACACTGGACTGCCAGAGGAAGTCTTCCTATTTTTAAACAAGTTCACAGTCACAATTATAGGCATTAAGACTTCAATATACTATTCTTTCTGGTGGATATCATTCAATGTTTTTAACGTTAGTGAATTCAAAAGAGGTAAGCATATGCATATAGGGTACTATATACATAATGTAGAAGTTTACAGGTTTTTTTCAGTATTTATTTAGTATTCTATACATAGAGAAAACAATACATATCCTTTGATGCACAAAATGTAAAATGGCTGCATATAACAATAATTTTAAGCAAGTATTATAGGATAAAAGTATATATTAATGAAAGTTTATTAATGAATGTACTATATAAGATACTGTATATTAATGAACTTTTTTCTCTTATAAAGCAAATAATAGAATGGGTTAAGCAAGTAAGAGATCAGGTAGAACTTGACATTAGATTTGTACTAATTTGACTAAGGAAGACTGCACATCATGAAACAGGAAAAGTTAAGAGAATAAAATAATTAGAGGGCTTCAGGGAAAATCAAGGTGCTGACTCACTGGAAGTGATTTAAAAATAAACATTGGAAATACATTCAGGTAAGTTAGAGTCAATCCAATAAAATGGAATAAAATTTTGAACTTGATTTCAGAAGCAGTTCGAGTCATTATAGAAACTACCAGAGGACCATAGCATGAAGCAAAATTTCACGGAGAGAACATGAAAGAAGGAGGCTATTCCATTAATTTGGTTCTACACGCTTCTAAGGAGAACATATGCCTACAAACTGTGTGCTGAGTTTTCTGAAACACAATAGTAAATTCACAGAGGGGGGCATCCCAGGATATTTTAAATTTCAAGAGAAACACTGGGACATCTGTAAGAAATCCAACAATCTACTAGTCTTAGGAGATTTAGGTATTTCTTTAATGAAAAGTACTATTAGGTTTGGGGCCTAGGGAAACTGTGAAAAAATTACTGAAATATCAATATAGCCATAGACCCAAATAGTCTAGAAACCTCTAGTTTATTAATTAATGAATGTATTTTCACTTTTTGATCTGAAGCTCTATACAATTTTATACACTCAATTATTTCCATTGTCTTCAATTAGATCATTCTTGCTTATAAACCAACTTTTGCTGTTGTTGTTGTTGCTCTGGCATAAAACTAGTTAAACTCTTTTTTTTTTTTTCTGATGTTTTTATGGCAAAGACTAGAAAAAGGACATTTTCCCCAAATGCAGTAATCTCTACTTTTCCTTTAACAAATATTAGTCTCCTATTTTCAGGTCATTTTGATATTTTGGTAAGATAAACTTCAATATTACTGTTGTTACTTTCATATTTTAACTTTTTTCCATTAGCTCTCAATATTCTAGTTTTTTTTAATATACATTTATTTATTTTAATTGGAGGTTAATTACCTTACAATATTGCTGCTGAATAACCAACAAATCACAGAAGAAATCAAAAAAGAAATCAATTTTCTAGTTTGATGTACACACAGTCATTCATCAGTGGCCTTAGTCGGGGATTCCAGGGCCTCCTACAGATACTACAATTGAGGATGCTCAAGGAACTTGTATAAAATGGCGCAGTATTTGCATATAATATATACAAATCATCTGCATGATATACTCTGAATGTTATGCTTTATGTGTTCATGCTCAGTTGCGTTTGACTCTGTGACTCCGTGGACTATATCCTGTGAGGCTTTATCGGTGAAAGTTTCCAGGCAAGAATACTGGAATGGTTTGTCCTTTTCNTTTTATACACTCAATTATTTCCATTGTCTTCAATTAGATCATTCTTGCTTATAAACCAACTTTTGCTGTTATTGTTGCTCTGGCATGAAACTAGTTAAACTCTTTTTTTTTTCTGATGTTTTTATGGCAAAGACTAGGGAAAGGACATTTTGACCAAATGCAATAATCTCTACTTTTCCTTTAACAAATATTAGTCTCTTATTTTCAGGTCTTTTTGATATTTTGCTAAGATAAATTTCAATATTACTGTTGTTACTTTCATATTTTAACTTTTTTCCATTAGCTCTCAATATTCTAGTTTTTTTAAATATAAATTTATTTATTTTAATTGGAGGTTAATTACTTTACAATATTTCTGCTGAATAACCAACAAATCACAGAAGAAATCAAAAATGAAATCAATTTTCTAGTTTAATGTACACACAGTCATTCATCAGTAGCCTTAGTTGGGGATTCCAGGGCCTCCTACAGATACTACAATTGAGGATGCTCAAGGAACTTATATAAAATGGTGCAGTGTTTGCATATAATATATACAAATCATTTGCATGATATACTCTGAATGTTATGCTTTATGTGTTCATGCTCAGTTGCGTTTGACTCTGTGACTCCGTGGACTATATCCTGTGAGGCTTTATCTGTGAAAGTTTCCAGGCAAGAATACTGGAATGGTTTGTCCTTTTCTTCTCCAAGGGATCGTCCCAACTCAGGGATCAATTCTGCATCTCTTGCAAATCATGAATTGGCAGGCAGATTCTTTACCACTGTAACACCTGGCAAGCCCTAAATACTTTANCTGTGAAAGTTTCCAGGCAAGAATACTGGAATGGTTTGTCCTTTTCTTCTCCAAGGGATCGTCCCAACTCAGGGATCAATTCTGCATCTCTTGCAAATCATGAATTGGCAGGCAGATTCTTTACCACTGTAACACCTGGCAAGCCCTAAATACTTTATACTTTAAATTATCTCTGCTGCTTCTGGTGCTGCTAAGTCTCTTCAGTTGTGTCCGACTCTGTGAGACCCCATAGACAGCAGCCCATCAGGCTCCCCCGTCCCTGGGATTCTCCAGGCNCTAGTTTTTTTTAATATACATTTATTTATTTTAATTGGAGGTTAATTACCTTACAATATTGCTGCTGAATAACCAACAAATCACAGAAGAAATCAAAAAAGAAATCAATTTTCTAGTTTGATGTACACACAGTCATTCATCAGTGGCCTTAGTCGGGGATTCCAGGGCCTCCTACAGATACTACAATTGAGGATGCTCAAGGAACTTGTATAAAATGGCGCAGTATTTGCATATAATATATACAAATCATCTGCATGATATACTCTGAATGTTATGCTTTATGTGTTCATGCTCAGTTGCGTTTGACTCTGTGACTCCGTGGACTATATCCTGTGAGGCTTTATCGGTGAAAGTTTCCAGGCAAGAATACTGGAATGGTTTGTCCTTTTCCCCTCCAAGCGATCTTCCCAACTCAGGGATCAATTCTGCATCTCTTGCAAATCATGAATTGGCAGGCAGATTCTTTACCTCTGTAACACCTGGCAAGCCCTAAATACTTTATACTTTAATTTATCTCTGCTGCTTCTGCTGCCGCTAAGTCTCTTCAGTCGTGTCCGACCCTGTGCGACCTCATAGACGGCAGCCCACCAGGCTCCCCCGTCCCTGGGATTCTCCAGGCAAGAACACTGGAGTGGGTTGCCATTTCCTTCTCCAATGCATCAGAGTGAAAAGTGAAAGTGAAGTCACTCAGTCGTGTCCGACTCTTCACGACCCCATGGACTGCAGCCTTACCAGGCTCCTCCTTCCATGGAATTTTCCAGGCAAGAGTACTGGAGTGGGGTGCCATTGCCTTCTAGGTTACTTAAAATAGTTAATACAATATACATATTATGTAAATAGTTATAAACACAGTGTAACTGCCATATAAATGGTTGCTGGCATGTGGCAAATTTGCTTTGCTTCTTAAAAAATTCTGGGATTATATTTTTAATATTTTTTTATCTGTGGTTGGTTGGATTTGCAGACACAGAACCCACCACATAGAGGGTTAACTATATTACATACAGCTATTGAATCCATTTGATTCCTGGGTGAACTCTAACATACATGCTTATGTTAGTAAATGAAAGCAAATATGATAAATAGATGTTGATGAATGACCTAGAAGTGCATCTTCACAATATATTTTAGGGATGAAATATGTAAATTCTTTAAAAATTGCTCTTGACTCCAAAATCAGTGACAGTCTGTCTAAATCAGTTTGCATAAATAAAAGTAGGAAGCTGAGGATAAATAATCAGAACTCAGGACAGATTTCAACTATGATTCCTTTTACATTATGACATATTGAAATATGTCCCTATTACTTCCCTTCTTTCCATTAGTAATGTATCTTTCCAAATATAGGTTCTTAAATGATTATCCATAACATTTCAAACTAGTTTCTTTTTGAACTTCCCATCTTTCCCAACAAATACTGCCAGTGCTTGCCTATGGAGATCTTCCTCTCCTGCCATCAGAGAAATCAATAATTGCAGAATTATCAACAGTAATTAAAAGTGATGCCAATAGAACAACAGATATCAATAGTCTTGCCCCAACATACCTAGTAGCATCTTTTTCCACACTTCTCCTGTATATGGAGCTCAAACTAAAATCAAGTTGAAATATTTATTCTTCCCAGTGGACACCAACTTCAGTTCAGTTGAATTCATACTTTCATTTACAATGTTCTCGATTTCTGGAATGCCCCTCTGATATTCACCAGAGCTCAGTCCTGCCTCAGATCCCTTGACTTCAGAAGGACCAGCTCTGGCCTTAAGCCAGGGCAGGGAGGATGAGAGGTCCATGAAGCTCAGGAGAGGTGTTCAATAGGGTTCGATACCACACATCTAGACCATATAGATGCTAACAGGACAATAGAAAGGATAAAGACTCTCAAGGTCAGCTGAATTTGCTGAGAAGATTAGTGAACTCTTGGTTTAAACAGAAATTCTAATTACACATTATAAGATGAAATTACTAAGTAACAAATACTCTTACAACATCCACATGAACTTTAATCTTTACAATATCTCTGTGCTATAGGTTTGATGATTATACTCATTGTATGTAAGAAAATGGAAACACAAAATTTTACAAAATTTGCCTAAGCTATACATGGATTTCATCATACTGAGGAAGTATGACTCCTCAGTAAAAAAAACTCCTAAGTAATGGGGTCACTAGAAATAAGACTTAGCAAACTAGAAATATAGATCTCTGTGTCCTCATTTGGCACCAGCATAAAGTAGCAGGGCAAATGTAAGGAAAATAAATAAGTTCATAAAAAAAGAAAGAGTATAAAATATTACACTTTCTAGAACTGAGATTTAACCTACCTATTTTGGTTTCCAAGAATTATGGAGATTTTTTTTTCCAACAACGTGCCTGCCAATTATATAATTAGGAGAATGATTCGAGAAACAAATTACTTGAATTCCATGTTTATTTGTTTAATGGAGGAACTTGAAAGTAACAGAATTTACAATTTTCTGACACCTCTTTCAGTCCTTTGATTTCCTTATAGCCATTTATTACCGTGTTTTTTTTTAATATCACAACTAG
Source organism: Neotragus moschatus (assembly GCA_006410615.1). NCBI lineage: Eukaryota > Metazoa > Chordata > Mammalia > Artiodactyla > Bovidae > Neotragus > Neotragus moschatus. Next base: position 109,401 of record SJYA01002568.1, on the reverse strand, counting down.
ATGTACTATACAAATTAAGTGAAATATCACATAAAGCTTCCCACATTTGCCAAAATAGCACTTATATTAATAGTATTTCTCCGAGAGTTATTCTGCCTACCTAAGTCGTTGCTGTTTGTTATTTCAGTCGCTAAGTCATGTCTGACTCTTTTGTGACTCCATGGACTGTATCCCTCCAGGTTCCCCCTTTGATGGCTATTGAATGAAAGCTATATATTACATAATGCAAGAAATCTTTCTTGGGATTTCTGGATGAGAAAATTATGGAGTTAACCAAACTTTTATTTGAATGATAAAAATAATTTTTGTACAGAGGATTTTCTTCTTCTTCTATATTAAGCCTTTATAAAACAGTGCACCTTTTTTTTTTTTTGAAATTGCAGAATCTCCACTGTCACAGAAGTCTTTTAACCAGGCCCTTCTGACTTTCAGATTCTCTAAAATCTAGTTCTGATTGTGAATATATAAAATTACTTTGGCAGATAGTTGCCTCATTCTTGTTTTAAGAAATATAGGTCAAGTATTTAATCATCAAACAACCACAGGTATTTAAGAGGCTCATATTTTTCATGATAATAGAAAAGCCTAGGGTTATTTTGTAATGGAGGAGGTTATATTACTCCTAGTTCAAGGAACTGTGAGTGCTATTTTATTCAGAATATTTGAATTCCTGATGAGAGGGTACCCTTATATCTGAATACTTATATTATTTTTATATTTTAGGGTTTCAACTCATATTTATAGCCTAAAAGTATTGTTAATAGTTCTATAAGTTTGTTCTACTAAGCTTGGATTTTAGTTAGGCAGAATTCTGGATTCCTTTTTCCCTTTTCATTTCAAGCTTTTATNATGAGAGGGTACCCTTATATCTGAATACTTATATTATTTTTATATTTTAGGGTTTCAACTCATATTTATAGCCTAAAAGTATTGTTAATAGTTCTATAAGTTTGTTCTACTAAGCTTGGATTTTAGTTAGGCAGAATTCTGGATTCCTTTTTCCCTTTTCATTTCAAGCTTTTATTTATTACAAAATCAATATGTGCTGGATAAGCCATCATTAATATTGATTTGCTATTTTCTGCTACATATATTCTATTTATATGTAGTTTGGTTAAAACCTTGCTGACATAATAAAATGCATTATTTTTAATTAAAAAACAAAAAGTGTTTCTCTTTTTATTGGTTTGATGAATGCTTCAAATTATGATATAAAAGCTTGCCAAAAATTTNACTGTCTACTCCCTTATTTTATATAATTTTTCCTTTACAACTTTTCTCACCAAATCTGACATACTGTTATCCACAACTAGAAAGCAGTCTCCACTAAAGAACAATACTGACTTTGTTCTGTTCTGCATTGTATCCCACACCTAGGAAAAATGTCTGGAACATGGTAGACGATAAATATTTGATAAGTAAAAAGATACATATGTTATCAACTGATGTCGATCACAGATTTCTGTATTAGGAAAATAGCAAGTAAAAGAGATGATTTAGATACTATCAGCAATAGCTTGTTAATATCACCACTGTGACCACCACCACTACCATACTCTACCCAAAGACACACACAAACACACACTGCGTGCTGAGCTGCAGAAACTCATAGTTTCACTATAGTACCTAAGAGTGGAGTATACAAGATGTTTGGTAGGGCTTGGCATGGGTTTTCCATGAAGAATGATGAGCAGATAGAAACTTGGTATTAAGTGCTTACTCCTCTCAGGGAGAATTACAGAAGCAGTAGGGGTCCATTGAGGTTGCCTGTGATGTCAAGGGCAGAGAAGCAGTGGTATAGGACAACAAGCATATGGTGAATAAAGAAAGAGTGAAGTTTCTATGAGTTAAATGGATGCCTCCTGAAGATGACATGGCCTGAGCCACCCTGAAAGGCATTTGCTCACTAGGGCAAAAGTGTTTGTGAAATGGAAATTAGATGTGAATTGGAAAGTTTTACATTAGAGTGGAGGGTACTTGGAGAGATCTGAAAGTAGAGAAATTACAGAAATTACGGAAATGCCATTACCGTAGAGAAATATTCTAATTGTAAATAAATGGAAGGCCATGGGACCTATCCATGGTCCTACCGAGGGAAGGTCAGTGATATGACAGGACACATTTGTAAGGGACAGGAGAAAAAATAAAGGCACTGAGATCTTCTGGATTTGAACAAATGCCATAAATTCTTGTTTATGTATGTTACATATCTTAAATCAAATACCATTTGAGTCTGAAATTTCTTTTGAAAAAGGCAAGACAGCAAATGTCAAGGAAAAGTGCAAGAGCCACTTACACATATACACAAACACACTGGTTTTTGGAAAGCAAAAATCTGACACTTGAAAGAATATCTTTAGATTTATTCAAACCATTAAAAGAACTATTTTAAGTGAAAGTGTGTAAAGCAGCAATTGGAATTAGCTGTCACTGTCATGAATAAGAATCAAATTATATTTTACAATCAACTTCAGATGCATAGTAATCTTGAGTGATTATTATAATTAAAAGCAAATGAACAATATGTTAACTTCATGAATAGAGTGTTTGTTAAAACGAATCAGTTCTATATTGATGTGACTGATATAGATACATTGCAAATAGAACATTTCTTCCTTGATATGGTTGATGGAAGACTTTTCAATAGTGAAGCAATTATTTTAAGTAAAATTATGTTTAAAAGCAGAAAAAATAGAGCTCTAAAATAGATCTAATATAACTTCTTTCANAAAACGAATCAGTTCTATATTGATGTGACTGATATAGATACATTGCAAATAAAACATTTCTTCCTTGATATGGTTGATGGAAGACTTTTCAATAGTGAAGCAATTATTTTAAGTAAAATTATGTTTAAAAGCAGAAAAAATAGAGCTCTAAAATAGATCTAATATAACTTCTTTCAAAACATTAGATTTTTTTTTATTAGTTAAATTATACTCTTAGAAAACTAAGAAATATCAGACATATAACTATTTATAGCTCCTTAAATAACTATAACAAATCATAAGTTGTTATAAGTGGGAGAATTATTTACTTTCATAATCTAAAAATATATTTAAGCTACTGAATATGTATAAATTATTATGATGATGTCAGTAGAACAGACATATT
>SJYA01002568.1:93663-106094 GCA_006410615.1 Neotragus moschatus | reverse complement strand
TGTCAGTAGAGTAGACATATTTTATATGAGTTTTATTGAACTATAGTTACAGAGTTGGTTAAACTTTTTTTAACTGTATTAAGAATACATGTTGAGATATATTCAATTTAATTAATAGAAACTTACATCCTCACCTATATTTAATTTTTCACTTATTTATAATTTTTTTAGTAGATTCTACTTCTACAGATGGTAATGAAAAACTAGAAACATTACATAATTTATACTAAGCTAGATGCTAGTCCTAAGGCAGTTGTTTCAATAAGAAATCAACATAGTATATCTCTGTATTTTTATTTTTAAAACCATTCATTTAATTTTCATATTTAATGCACAGAAAGTTAAATTTGCCACGTATATGTTTAATATTTGTCTTTGACACTAAATTAATCTAAAACATCTAATATGTAAAGGTACTGTTACATATACTTTGGATAATGCAAAATTATTGATTCTTTCTGAAATGATTTCTCGATAAACTTATAATGCTAGTGGAGAGACAAGTTATCCATGTACCAAATTTAAAAATACAATATAAATAATGCAAATATTTGAAGCTCCAAAAGTAATGTAGGTAGTGAATGATATTCTATTTGTGAATACATTTTATGAAGAAATAGTACAAATACTTCCAGTATAGTAAAACAGTGTTTTGTTTTGTTTTGTTTCCATTGGATACCTCCTTGGAAGATGTACCTTCCTGAAATGCCTCTCCTTCCTGGAGGTGCTTCTGGTTCCCATTATTTATTAACTTGTTAAATTGCTTATGGGCTTCCCTGGTGACTCCGATGATTAAAAAAAAAAAAAAATTTCTGCAATGTGGGAGACCTGGGTTCGATCCCTGGATTAGGTAGATCCCCTGGAGAAGGGAACAACTAGCCACTCCAATATTCTTGCCTGGAGAATCCTATGGACAGAGGAATCTGGCAGGCTACCAGTCCACAGGGTTATCTCTCTTCTGAATATCCAAACTTCCTCATCACTAGCAATTTGATGGTTTCTCTGGAGCGTGAGACTCTCCATGTCAAAAAATAAACACACAAAATAAATATTTTCTTCCTTTTGCACCATCTCTAGCCACCACCATCTATCTCATCTTACCACCTCAAAGAGTAGTTTCCTTTTATGTATGTAATGCCACATTTACTAACTACTCTGACTCCTGCCCTCAGAACCCACTGAAACCATTCCATATAAATTTACCACCTACTTTGTCAACCTGGCATTTTAACACTTACTTGATGTCTCTATTTTCTCTCCCACCCTGATCACTCTCTCTAATGCTCTCTGATGCACCCACTCTCAGTCATTCTCCTGATTTTAACTGCACTATATCCATCACACTTCACATACACACATAAACACACTTTCTTCGCTAGTCACGAAGAGCATGAAACTATTTTATTTAACTCACCAACTAAACATAAGCAATTGGCAAGGTCTCACCCACTCCAATACTACCCAGGCAACTGTTCTCTTACTCATTTTTTTTTAAATTTTATTATTTATTTTTTACTTTACAATATTGTATTGGTTTTGCCATAGGTCAACATGAATCCGCCACGAGTGTATACCTGTTCCCAATCCTGAAACCCCCTCCCACCTCCTTCCTCATACCATCTGTCTGGGTCATCCCAGTGCACCAGCCCCAAGCATCCTGTGTCTTGCATTGAACCTAGACTGGCGATTCATTTCCTATATGATATTATACATGTTTCAATGCCATTCTCCCAAATCATCCAACCCTCTCCCTCTCCCACAGAGTTCAAAAGACTGTTCTATACATCTGTGTCTCTTTTGCTGTCTCGCATACAGGGTTATCGTTACCACATTTTCTAATTTCTAATCTCTTGAACTAATTCCTTTCTCCATACATACCAGATTCTCCCATTTTCACCTTTTTCATCCAATTCAAATCTCATAACCCACTTCAATTCAAATTCAAATTCAATTCAAATCTCAAGACCACTTTTAGCGATAGATATAATCAACATATATGCACTTCCTCTCCCTTTTGTGACCCTCAATGCTGCAATATTCTATATACATGTCTTTTACATCTAAGCCTATAGAAAGATATTAATAATTTATAGTTATAGATAATTTATAAAAACCATCCAGACTCATAGAGGATCTGTTTGCAGTTATGTTTTCTCACAACACCTTGGATCTCAAAACCGTGCTGAAATCTTCTCTTCCCCTAGAAAGTTTTCTGACCAATACTCTCAGGGTACATGTCAGCATTCTTTTACTTTCCACAATGTCTTAATCCACCTTGTGCTCATACATGACCAGCATGTGACTAAGCTCCTATCTCATTAAGACAATAAAAGTAATGGTAGAAAAATCAATCCTTACTCAACTCATAAAAATTCATGTCTATGTAATCTATGTTTCCGCTACCCTATATTATGTTTATAATTGGTTATCCTACTAGATTACAAGCCATTTTTATTCACATCTCAGAAATCTAAAAACATTTTTTTCTATAAGTTCAATTTCTACTCTATTAGCCTCTTCCTCTTAGTGTTTCAACAAATTCGGATCACTCCCATCAAAAGTAGCAAAGCAAATACAAAATATTCTGAATCCTATTTTCCTCTGCAATTTTTCCTTTCTTGGCCACAGACATCATTCTTCCCATTTCATCCCCAGCTTATTCCTCAGCTCATTGTAAGCTAGCTAAATTCCCTGACAATTCAGTTGGCATTTCTTTCCTAAGACTATCAAACTGATTTCTTTATGGTAAGGGCAGTGTGCATCAAGACATGCTGTGGCTTTCTGCAATGTTTGATGGTAGTGGCCTAATTTTCTTATTGGAAATATTCTGAATTTGGCTCAATATCAAAATGTGTGTTTTGTTTCATTTTTCTTCTACCTTTTGGTCATTTCGTCTTGACCTCTTAATCTTTTTACAAACCCTATCTCCTGTTACCATGATGTCATATCACCTCTCTCCTCAACTCAGAACATTTCTTTTGACTAGGAATTTTTTTTTTCAAGTAGGAGAAAAGTGGCCAGTGGTGAATTCATGGTTTTGAATGCTATCCAAATTCTCTTTTTGACAGAAAAGTGGACACCTATCTTTCTCACTAGCTGTGTAGTTACAGTTTTTCATGTAAGACATACTTACTTAAGGAAGCTTTGCTTTTGTACAGTCTCTAAGTTGTGACCAACTCTTTACCACCCCACGAACAGCAGCATGCCAGGCTTCCCTGTCCTTCACTGTCTCCTGCTCAATAGGTCAGTTCATTTTTATGTAAGTTTCTAAACTAGATTGATAAATTGATAGTTGATCAATATTTTTTTATTCCCAAATGTAGAGGTCTTTTAAATTATTATTATTATTTTGTCATATGAGAATGTCAGTGGAATGGGAGTATGGTAAAGAATAAACCTGGGACATATTAATAAGGCTACTAAGACATTGACATTTTACTTATAAGCATATAAAATAAAATAGTTGATTAAAAATTTAGACCAGAATTTAGAATCACATGTGGTTCTTACAAATGCATTGTGGACCTCACATAAACATCATCTAGGCAATTTGTTTTTCTGTCTTATTGAGTATTCTCAATAACCACCAAACCCAAAAACCCTAACCAAAGATACATGCTGATTATGAATGGCACATTGAAGAGATCTGCTTCCCAAACTCTTCTATTTAAGACGAGGAGTTATTTCAGCTATAAAACAAGGCTCAGAAGTCACTAATATTTGCTCTATTTAGTTACTTTTCAGTACCATTAAAAAAAGATATGTATTTTGGTCAAATATTCTTTAAGTATTATTCTCTATCAACACAATAATTATTTTTCTATTTCTGTAACTCTTTCTTCTTATTAATAATACACATAACTGACTTGCTAAGTTACAATTACACCATTTTCATTTTTAATTCAGTAAAAGTTTTTGTTTTTTCTTGTTTTCTTTCCAACTGTTTTCTCTTTGAACAAGATTTTTCCTGTTTTAGTTATGTATATTTTTGTATGGTTGTATTTCTGGGCAAGAGGCCCAGTTGGTATAAATTTTGTCTTTTCCTCACATAGTATCCCAGATTCTGTTTTGCGAGAAACATTGTAAATTAATAATGATTACAGTGTTACTCCCATTATTTATTTTCTATAGAATTAGTACATTAAGGTATATTATTTGCAGTACTCAGCCATGAAGAAGGCCACAGGGGTTAGTTTCCATGCACTGCAGTCATTAGCATCTATTTTCTTTTTCTTTCATATATTAGTCATATCTCTAATATCTTTCAGGAATATTAAATAGAACTGGCAAGTTTTTTTCCCCCTAAATTTAACATGAATGATAGTTCTTAATGATCCAGGTTGTATAATATTCCCTTCATTAGAAATAGTACCTTATATTTATTTATATTCTAATAATTATATGTGTATAACAGAAAGTTCTTTGTGGATGAGTGTGGGACACAGATATATCAAATTACACTATGAATCAGGGCACCTGAGACACAGTTCTGCATCATTTACTACGGTGTTGAAAAACTCATAGAAATGGAATTGATGACTCTAGGCTATAAGATATTGGTAACAAAATAAAATACCTTCTCAAAATCAAATATCCCCTATTCTTTTAACAGTCAATTCAAAAGTGATTTGATGTATCTACTTCTGGGATGAGAAAAGCTGGAATTCCTAATATAGGAATTTATTATTGTCTAAACCCTCTGGTTGGTAACAAAAATATACTAGTTTTCTGAGACTTATGACCATCTATCTTATTAAACTCAATAATGTACTTAGTTATTAGTTTCCCTAGGGACTCAGATGGCAAAAAATCTGCCTATAATGCAGGAGACTCGGTTCAAATTCAGGTTTGGGAAGATCCCCTGGAGAACGAAATGGCAACTCACTTCAATATTCTTGCCTGGAGAATTCCAGGCACAGAGGAACCTGAGGGAGTTGCAAAGAGTAGGATGCGGCTGAGGGATTAACACTAATGTATTTAGTTATTACTAGATCTTTCTTGATATGCTCACATGTCATATATGCCTTCACTTCCTATATGTATGGATTATTAATATTATTTGTGAAATTATGTTTTAACTATGTTCTACTTGATTCTTCAGGTTTATTCAACTTAATAAAGTGAATTTGATCATTCCATATGGTCTGGGAATTAGTTGCCTTATTTTCTATTACACATAGTTTACCTGGAATCTAAAAAAGCAAAGGCTATCAAAATTCACCTCATTTCTCTTAACAAGTAGAGGATAAAATAGTCAGTATTAGCAGTCAAAAGCTTTCTTGAGACATTATCCTATTAGACAAATGTGATAAAAGGATACTCAGAGAAGGAAAGAAAAGTGGAAAAAATATGGTTGTTAAAACATTGTCACTCATGTGAAATGATGGTTCAAGGTACAGAGCAAGAGATCTGTGTATCAACAAGTGATCTAGGTTTATGCTCAGGTGGGATATTGAAATTGGTGGTCATGATCGTGAATTCCGTTCATCTATGGTCACTGTAGCGATGTGTTGAAAACTGTTTTTTGTACAAAATCTCATCCTATACACAAAAGTTGAAGAACAAAATTATATAGCAACTGATGAATTTTAAAACTGAATAACATAAAAAAAATATATAAAAATTGAACTTTACCCCCCTAGTGGTAACTGAGTGCTCAGAATTCAATGAAAATTGATAAAAGGCAAAAAAAAGTCCATTCATATTGCTTTACAAATCACTTGACAATCCCATCAATTTACAAATTATGATATAAGGCCTAGAGACATTAGGTCGTCTGCAAAGATGAAAATTCTGCATAATAGCAGAAAAAGTTGTTCTCATTTCCAGATAATGCTGATTGACAATAAATAAAAAAGTACTTAGCTTATTTGTTTATTTCAAGTTAAGACAATAAAACATTTTTCAATATCTTAATTTAATGTCTATGAATATATTACAAAAATTAAAATGCTAATCATAGCAGTGACTTTTTAAGCAACATCAATAGATTTCTATTTTTAAAAATGAATGGGTGCCAGACTATAAAGGGAAAAATAAAAATATACTAGCTTTATAACAGTAAACATTTAAACTCTTCTTAAAGTTTGTTTTGCCAAAAATAAAGACAAAAGCTTTTCTGTCCTTTTGACTAATAGCCAAACAAAGAAAGCAATTCTAAAATGATTTAATTAAAATACATGAAAGAGTGTTTCATTTCACATATTTTTTTTATAATAAAGAAAGCTGTATTGGTGCCCTTTGCATGCATACTGGGACTAGGAGAAAAAGGCAATTTGAGGATTAAATTTGTTGATTTTTCTTACTGTCATAAATGATCTATATGTTTCATTACTTTATGAACTTAAATCCTCAGGCCATGTGTTCTTGAACAGAGTTTAAGTCAAACCTACATATTTGAAATAAATATAACTATGTTACAAATGCACCTATGATATGTTAAAATATAAAGAAAGAAAATCAGTATCTCATTAACTTTAAATTATAGTTATTTGGTTTTGTCAAGCCACCCTTAAAGTTACATTCTGTTAGTTTAGAATACGCACCCAAAATTATTTTGAGATTGTTTATGTTTTGAGTAATTTCAGCAGTTCTGGGCCCATTGCTATTTAACTGTCACATGTCTATTTTTTTCCCCCTTTTGATATGTCATTTTGCTAAATAGGATATACTGTTGACCCTTGAAAATATAGGGGTTAGGGTGCTAACCCTCCACACAGTCAAAAGTATGCTTATATTTTTATATCCTAGCTTTTTGAATGCACAATTTTACATCTGCAGATTGAATCACCTGCCTGTGGATTGCTTAGTACTGCAGCACTTCATTATGAAAAAAAAAAATTGCATGTAAGTATTGCTTAATCAAACTGGCAAAGAACATCTACAAAAGTTGAACAATCATCATGCTTAATGCAGAAAGACAACTGTTTTCCTTTTACCCTAAGATAAGGAAATACACAAGAATATCTATTCTTCTCAATTCCTTCATTATTGTACAGGAGGTTCTTGTCAGAGAAATGAAGTGAGAAGAAGAAAAAAGTGCAAGCAAATTGGAAAGGAAGGAGTATAAGGTATTTCTTCATAGATAAAATATTCATCTATATAGGAAATCTGATTGAAACTATAAAAAGCGAATATCTTCAGTAAAATTGCAAGTTATAAAAGCAGATACAAAGAAAATCAATTTGTCTGTATACTATCAACAAAGAATCAAAAAGTTAAATTAAAACATATTATCAGTTATGACAAAAATTTATGAAGCACTTAATGTAAGCTGACAAAATATATGAAATATCTGCATAACAAAACCATGAAACAAAGACAAGGGTAATTAAAGTAGATCTAAATAAAATGAAAGGAATATTCTGTTCATGGGTCAGAAGATGTGATACTTTCAAGATGTTTATTCTCCATAAATTCATTTATAGAATTAACATCATTCCAATTGAAATCCCAGTAAAGTTTTTCATTGAAAGTGACAAACTAAAAAGAAAATTCACAGAAATGAGAAAGAACAACTAGAGTGGCCAATCAACAACAACAACAGGGCCAAGAAACTAACAGAAAAAGGCTAATCCTGCAAGACGGCTGAACACACATGCTCGTAGCCCTGGCAACAATGATATTAGGAAAAAAAATTGGGTCTATGCCTTGTACCATATACCAAAATCAAAGTGGATCACAGACCTAAACAGAGAAATATCCTAGACCATTTAGAATAAAACATAAGGTAAAAAGTGTATAATCTTGGATAACATAAAGATGTATGAGATAAGAAACCAAAATTATATAATCTATATCCATATCTACCTATTTATAAAATTATCTATATGAAATGTATGATAAGAAAAATAAAAAGACAAATGACAAAAAGATTAATTACTTGCAAATCACTTTTCTTATAAATAGTTTATACTCAGAATATGTATAGAAATCTCAAACTTGATAAGGGAACAGGTTAACAAAGTTGGGAAAACATTTAGACAAAAATTTCACCAAGAAAATAAATATATGGAAACAAATAAGCACTTGAAAATATGCTCAACATTAGCCCTAAGAGAAATCAAAAGTAAAACCACTAACTATTCTTTAACTTCTATTAAAGTAGCTAAAACATGTGTATACCTGTGCTGGATTCATGTTGATGTATGGCAAAACTAATAAAATATTGTAAAGTAATTAACCTCCAATTAAAATAAATAAATTTATATAAAAAAGTAGCTAAAACCAAAAGATCAATCATACTAAGTGTGGCCAAGGATGAACCTGAATTCTCAGATACTAATGGTGAGAATATAAAATTGTACAATCACTTTGCAAGACTAAATATATATTTACCATATAATGTAGCCTTTCCACCCCTTTTCATTCACTCTAGAGAAAATAAAATATAATTCTATACAAAGANATAAATTTATATAAAAAAGTAGCTAAAACCAAAAGATCAATCATACTAAGTGTGGCCAAGGATGAACCTGAATTCTCAGATACTAATGGTGAGAATATAAAATTGTACAATCACTTTGCAAGACTAAATATATATTTACCATATAATGTAGCCTTTCCACCCCTTTTCATTCACTCTAGAGAAAATAAAATATAATTCTATACAAAGACTCTGTATGATGTTGCTATCCACTTCATTTGCCTTAGCTAAAATCTGGAGACAAACCAAATACCTCTCAAAAGATGAATGGTAAAATAATACCAGCGTATATATGTACATGGAATACTACTTGGCAATAGAAAGATTAGACTGTTGGTAAATGCTTCTATATGGATAAATGTAAAGATAAAGATTCTTAATGAAAGAAGTTAGACAAAAACAGAACATGTTATGTCATTCTGTTTACAAAACTTTTAGATTACACAAAGTAATCTACAATACAGTGCCAGATAAAGAGATGGAAAGACAGAGGTGGTTATAAAAAAGAGATTACCAAATGCACAGAGGAACTTTTCCAGATACTAGTAATGTCAACTGCCTTATGTTGATAATTTCACAGTATGTATTTATTTCTAATCATATCAAATTTTATAGTCTAAACAGGTGTTGCTTTTAATGCCAATTATACCTCAACAATGTAGTTAAAATCATTTATAAGTAAGAATATAAAGGTATTTAAAAAACTTCCAAATATATCTTCCCATCATCCTTGCTTAGGTTTAAAGTCTCCTTAGGTCTGGGTCTTAATATCTGGATACAATGATGTACACATGTTATTAGTTGAACATGTGTTAAGGAAAAAATAGAGAATATGGACTTCTTGAAAGGAGAATTTACTGTGTTAATTAGTCTTAAATAAAGTAGAAATATATATATATATATAAAAGAAAATGTTATTCCAATATTTAAAATATATATTGGAATATGAAAAGGGAAAACATACAACACTACCATGATTGCTAATAGCAAAGGAAAAAAAATAATTGTAATATCCAAGTATGGCTTTGATTTGTTAGATTTTTAAGACAATGAAGTTAACAAGGCAGTTAGCTTAAAATGTAAAATTACTCAGTTGCCAATGAGAGAACTGTCTCAACATGACTTTGTATTCAAATTATGTGTAAGAATCAGTTGAGTCGGTATATATGAAAATTCTTTACATGATAAAATAGTGGACAAATTAATTTTCTGTATTACTTAGAAGAATGCTTTATGCATAGGTGTTCACAAATGGTTATTGACTAGACTTGCTACATTACTAACTTTATAAATGACTCTCAAGTTTTCTATAATGTTCTTCTATTTTAAACCAATAGCTTGAACAGCTGCTAAATAGGTAGCAATCTTTGAATTTAGTTTACAAGTTCAGAGGCAATTTACAATGTGGTAAGTTCTAAAGCAAAACACTAATAATAGTCTATAATTATACTCTTTTCTACTTGAATCCATTTTAACATCTGTAAAGCTCTGTTAAATCCATGCTGTCNCCAATAGCTTGAACAGCTGCTAAATAGGTAGCAATCTTTGAATTTAGTTTACAAGTTCAGAGGCAATTTACAATGTGGTAAGTTCTAAAGCAAAACACTAATAATAGTCTATAATTATACTCTTTTCTACTTGAATCCATTTTAACATCTGTAAAGCTCTGTTAAATCCATGCTGTCTTCTATTTCCAGAGGCTCTTCCCTGTGAGGGCTGAGGATATGGAATCTATTAAGGGCTCAGTTAACTACTTTGTGATTTCCAAATGCTTATTGCTATTTCATGCTGCTTGTTTACAATAGAAAGATCTATTACATACTACTTTAAGAATAGGAAACTATTTTGCAAAAGTTTAATGACATAGAAAAACACAAAGTTGAGAGAGAGAGAGGAATTATAGAAAGGTTTATACAGTTAATCAGTGAGATTAGGAATCATGGTTTTTTTCTTTTTACCTTTTATATTTCCTCCTTTTATATAAAATAAATAATCAAATCAGAAGACTTTCTTAATATTTTATTTATACTTTTTTTGAAAATCTGTAAACAAGCTTATTACATATGCAGTCTACCTTTGGGTAATGAAAGCAAAAGTGTTTTTTGCTCAGTCATATCCAACTCTTTGCAACCCCATGGACTGTAGCCTGCCTGGCTCCTCTGTGCATGGGATTCTTCAGGCAAAAATACTGGAGTAAGTAGCCATTCCCTTCTCCAGAGGATCTTCCCAACCCAGGGATCAAACCCGGGTCTTCTACATTACAGACAGACTCTTTACCATTTGAGCCCTGAATGATAACAACAACAAAAAAATGTAAAATAGATATATCTTGATTGAGATATTTATATGTGTCAGGGATTGCATTATTAGCTACACAAAGCAACCTTTGTTGTTTTCTCATTTGTTTTTGTAGATGATAAACATTTAGGTGTAATTTTCTGTATCTTAATATCTCATAAGTGCCAGAACTGAGATTTGTCCCCAGGTCTCAGGTTTCTCTGAGCCCAGATTCCACATTTAAGCATATATCATTGTATTATGTCTGGCCTAAAAGTGGAGTTTCTGACCACGGTGTGAGTGTGTGATGTGTGTTTTTCTTGGTGCTGAGAAAGAATTTAGGAATAAAGAGGTACATGTGCTTTGATGGCAAAAATGATACACTATCTCCATAAAAATAATAACTCCTAACTCCTCAGAGACATATTTACATATTTCAGAAATACACAAATCATGCTTATATAGAGGCACTGTTTAAACTCTCAATAAGTAATTGTCATCTAAATCTGATATCTGAAAGATTAGTTAAGAAGATGAGGAAGCTGAGGAAACAAAAGTTACAGATTTAGTCAAGGATATGGGCTTCCCAGGTGGCATTAGTGTCTCCACTCGCCAATGCAGGAGACATGGGATTGATCCACGGGTAGAGGAGATCCCTTGGAGGAGGACATGGCAGCCCACTCCCATNGGACACTCAAATGTGAGCACATAGAGATTCACTTCTGTGTAGCATACATTTTCTGCAAAGGTTACCATAGGCCTGTTGTTAATGAGACCAAGAGTATATTCTGGTCATTTCATCTCTGCCTCATTGCTAGAAATATGATGCTTTCTTCCATATCTATGGCATAATGCATGGCATGGGCTCTAATTGTGACATAGTCCTCTAGAAGTTCCCTGATGGCTCAGACAGTAAAAAAATCTGCCTGTAATGCAGGAAACCTGGATGCAACCCCTGGGTTGGGAAGATCTCCTGGAATAGGAAATAGCAACCCACTTTAGTGAGCTTGCCTGGATAATTCCGTGGACAGAGGAGCCGGGTAGTCCATGTGGTCACAAAAAGTCAGACATGACTGCGAGACTAACTGAACTGCTTAAAATCTGACAAAATAAAATTAGTTTGTAATTATCCTTAGCTTAGTGAAAACTGCTCAGTCAACCAGGAGATGTCACTAATGAATAATAACTCCATCTACTCTGTTGCAAACATTTATTCAAATTTATGGGAACAGTTCAGCCAAATACTTTCTGTAAAGGATTTATAATATTGTCCCCATATTAGGAAACATATATTTCACTTTTCTTTTAAATCACATCTTTCTTGCCTTTACTCCAGCAATTTCTACGTGCCTAATATTTTAAAATGTAACAATTATTTTAGAGACAATTTCAACAAGTACTAATTTGCACTTCTGAGCTCTTAAAGTAATAAAAAAAAATGCAGTTCTAACTAGAGAAGAAATACTTTAGGAAATATATTTAGTCACTTCAAAATGTATTCTCAGTTACTATATAGGTCACTGTTTCAAAGCTTTTCATATTATATTGTATCCCACTTGATTTCAAACCTCTTTCAAAATTATTGGCTTATATATTCACACAAACTAAAGTCTTTCCAGGTAGTCTAATATTAACAAAAAAGAGATATGGCAGAATAAATACAATAATACTATAGCCCTTTGATTTAATTTTATTTTATTAAGACATTATTGTGTTAGAGTAGTTTAAG
>SJYA01002568.1:80433-93508 GCA_006410615.1 Neotragus moschatus | reverse complement strand
AGCAGTTTAAGGTTCAGAGCAAAATTGAAGGGATATCCAGAGATTTCCATGTACCCTTTGCCCTCACATATGCATGGCCTCTTTCATTATCACCATCCCCAACACGAATGGTGTATTTAGTACAATTTATAAACCTAGACTGATACATCATAATTAACCCAAAGTCCATAGTTTACATATGGTTCACTCTTAGAATTGTACATTATATGGGTATAGAGAAATGTATGACAATAATTTATCTTTAGGTATCATGTAGAATATTTTGGGGCCTTCCTGGTGTCTCAGTGGTAAAGAATCCACCTATAATGCACAAAACTCAGATTCAACTCCTGGGTCAGGAAGATCCCCTGGAGGAGGAAATGACAACCCACTTTAGTATTCGTGCCTGGAGAATCCCACGGATAGAGGAACGTGGTGGGCTACAGTCCATAGGGTTGCAAAGAGTCTGACATGACTAACGCAACTTAGCACACATGTGGAGTATTTTTACTGCCCTTAAAATCCTCTGTGTCTGTTCACTTCCCCATTCCGCTTTTCAATTCCTAGCAAAATAATTTTGCTAGGAATTTTTCAGAATATCATGAGTTGAAATCATACAGTAGATAGCCTTTTTAGATTGGCTTATTGCGGCTCAGCTGGTGGAGAATCCACCTGTAATGCAGAAGACTTGGGTTCTATCCCTGGGTTGGGAAGATCACCTGGAGAAGGGAAAGGCTATCCACTGCAGTATTCTGGCCTGGAGAATTCCATGGACTGTAGTCCATGGAGTTTCAAAGAGTCCATGACTGAGAGACTTTCACTGATGATAATAAACATATATTCAAGGTTTCTTCATATCTTTCCTGGGCTTTAAAACTCATTTTTTGGTGCTGAGTAACATTCCATTGTCAGGATGTACCACAGTTTATTTATTCACTTATCCACTGAAGACCATCTTGGTTGCCTCCAAGTTTTGGTAATTATGAATAAAACCGCTACAAATACAAACCTGCTGGCTTTTGTGTGGATATGTTTTCCACTCTTTGAAGTAAATACCCACGACCATGATTTTGGATTGCATAATAAAAACATATTTAGTTTTGTAAGAAGGGCTTTCGTGGTAGCTCAGCTGGTAAAGAATCCATCTACAATGCAGGAGACCTCAGTTCAATTCCTGGATTGGGAAGATCCATTGGAGAAGGGACAGGCAACCCATTTCAGTATTCTCACATCCATACTATGTGAGAGTTGAACCATAAAGAAGGCTAAGAGCCAACGAACTGATGCTTTCGAACTGTGGTGCTGGGGATGACTTTGATTGTTGAGCAAGGAGATCAAACTAGTCAATCGTAAAGGAAATCAACCATGGATATTTATAGGAAGGACTGATGCTGAAGCTGAAGCTCCAATACTTTGGCCACCTGATGTGAAGAGCTGACTCATTGGAAAAGACCCTGAACCTGGGAAAGATTGCGGGCAGGAAGAGAAGTGCGTGACAGAGGAAGAGATGGTTGGATGGCCTAAGGGACACAATGGATATGTTTGAGTACATTCTGGGAGACAATGAAGGACAGGGAAGCCTGGCACACTGCCGACCATGGGGTTGCAAAGAGTCTGACATGACTGAGGGACTGAACAACAATAAAAACAACAATCTATCTATATATATAAATATTGGCAGGTCTACATCTTNCAATGGATATGTTTGAGCACATTCTGGGAGACAATGAAGGACAGGGAAGCCTGGCACACTGCCGACCATGGGGTTGCAAAGAGTCTGACATGACTGAGGGACTGAACAACAATAAAAACAACAATCTATCTATATATATAAATATTGGCAGGTCTACATCTTGTCTCTGTTCTTTTCTATTGATTTACTCATCTGTCCTTTCACCAGTATTTCACTGTCTTGATTACTTTAAACGTATAGTAACTCTTGAAGTCATTTAGTCTCAGTTCTCCAGTTTTGTTCTCCTTGAATCAAAGTTGATTATTCTGGTTCTTGTGCAATTCTTTGTAACATTCAGACTCGTTTTGTTGATAGCTACCAAATAAGTTGTTGGGGCTTTTTTCAGGGATTGCCTTGAATCTCTAGATCAAGTTTTGAGAAGAACT
This sequence comes from Neotragus moschatus, assembly GCA_006410615.1. Lineage (NCBI taxonomy): Eukaryota > Metazoa > Chordata > Mammalia > Artiodactyla > Bovidae > Neotragus > Neotragus moschatus. Next base: position 91,411 of record SJYA01002568.1, on the reverse strand, counting down.
GAAATCTTGACAATATTGTTTTTCTAACCACAAGTATGGACTCTCTCCATATATTTAGTTCTTTGATTTTGTTCATCAGAGTTCTTTAGTTTTCCTCATTTAGATCCTGTATTGATACATGTTTCATTGGTTTGTTCCTAAGTATTTCATTTTTTTGTATGTCTATGTAAATACTATTATATATTTAATTTTAAATTCAACTTGGTCATTGATAGTATACAGAAAAGCAATTGACTTTTGTGTATTAAACTTGTATTATGCAACCTTTCTATAATCACTTATTTAGAAGTTTTTTGGTCAGTTATTTTGGATTTTCTATATGGGTAATCAAGTCATTTACAAACAAAGACAATTTTATTTCTTCCTTCTAAATCCCCTTACATTTATATTTCCTTTTCTTTTTTATTGTACTACCTAAAGCTTTCAGTAGATTTTTTAAATTGAGGGATAATTGCTTTACAATGTTGTATTAGTTTCTACTATCTAAAAATATGATTCATATGCATTCAGTAGATATTTAAAAGGAGTGGGAACATCCTTGATTTATACCTGAGCTCAGTAGGAAAGTTTTCAGTTTCTCATAATTAACTGTGATGATAGAATGATTTGACTGTGCTTTTTAAGAACCATGCCAACCTAAAGACAAATTCAAGTATTATATTGCCTTTTTTTTTTTTTTAAGAATCTGAATCTATCAGTAAGAGTCCTCATGAGAATATAATGTATTAAAAGATCTCTGTTAAAGTATGCTTCTCTCCCAAGGTCATGTTCTCCTCCCAGGAAAGCTCATATTCAACAATGGATTCTCCTGAGATGTAAGGACATGTTTTTCTTATTCTGAGTGGAGAAATCACTAAAAGGTCACCATCATCAGAATCTCTCACAAAATCTGTTGGGACTGCTTTTACAGTTAACTTGGAACTTAATTTCTGCTGCTGCTTATTTCCATTTGCTTCCTTCTTTCTCTTTACACATATTTTCATGCAAATGTCACCAGCCAATTAAGCTCCTGTACAATAATCTCCACCTTCTAGTCTTTTTCACAGGTAAGTCAACCTGAAATATAGTCCATAACTCTGCAACTGACTGCACATATGGTGGGAAGGCAATAGGTTCTGAAGATCATTTGCTTAAAAATCCAGTTATGCATGTACTAGCCTGTTTTGGTAAACTCTGATTCTTTAAACTAGAGACTCTCTTGAATGGACCTAAAATAACATATTTCATTAGGGTTTGGGGAATTATGAACATGAGCAGAATTGTATAACACAAGATTATATTTTGATGTCAATCAATTTGGAGATATTCACAAGAATAATTTTAAATTAAGGTAAATATTTACCTATAGAAATATTCATTAAAGAATCACTTTGATAAAGAAAACATTTAAAATAAAATATTCAAAATTAAACTACAGTTGCATGTGGCCAATGAAATTATATCTGAAGATTTTAAGGGCATGAGTAAATATTCATGGCATAATGCTGCAAAGTCGCTTCAGTCTTGTCTGACTCTATGGGACCCCCTGAGCCCACTGGATCCTCTGTCCATGGGGTTATACTGGTAAGAATCCTTGAGTGGGTTGCCATTTTTCCTACAGAGGATCTTCCCAACCCAGGGATCGAACTGACATCTCAAGTCTACTGCTTTGGCAGACAGGTTCTTTACCATTAGTGCCACCTGGCAAGCCCTCATGGCATAATAGTAAACAGGTACATATGGATATGGCATAGTTAATGCTTATAAATATGTAATATTTAGAGGAGGAGGAAATAATTCCCAAAATATCACAGAAACACTGGATGAAACATCAGAGAAAATGTCAATGAGAGATAACATTGGATTTACAAAGTGATTCTTGAACACTTGACAAAGTGGTTTGTCTTTATTCTAAGAATAGGGTACTAGGTTAGGTTAGAGTGTTTTTGCAAAATATCCTTTTCATCATTTACTATCTAGATTAAAATATGCTTCTTAATGCTTCATCACATATAAGAATAATCTATGGAACTTTCATAAATTGTATGTCTGGCTCTGCTCAAAAATTTTACTTCAGGATTAAAAGATATTAACGCATTGACTGATTAGAGATTTATAAATAGTAGTGGAAAAGTAGCAAATGGGATGTATATGAAGAAAGGATTAGCAGAAAGAGGTATAAAAATCCATTATTATATGTATCCTTATCACTGTAAATGTAAGAATAAACAAGCAATTAAAATAATGAGGAAAGATAAGTGAAAACATTTTGTTAAGAAAGAGTCTCTTTGATTTGGTACTTGATTACACAAGGGAGCCTAGAAATTGAAAAGTTGTGGTAATTCACCACACACACACAAAAAAAAGTTAAGTGGGGCATGCGAGTTTGTGTGTGTGTGTGTGTGCGTGCAAGCGCATGGAGGAGAGAGAGATTAAGACTAAAAGTTTGCAGGGGGTTTCAAGATATAAATATCTTGATGTAGGCATACAAAGAGGAGTAGAACATTTATAGAAGTAGATATTGGTGTAAATACAGAAGTAAATCAAAATAATAATACAGCCACAGAAACGGATGAAAATCTGGGATAGAACAGAAGTTACCACTGTTTCTTCAGTGAAATTCCACTTTAACAAGAGAATCAGAGAATGAAATAAGGCATGTTTATCTCCAGGAAAAAACAAAACAACTGAGGGTTAATATAAGTAGGCAAGCTGCTACCACTGATTTTGGCTTACAAGACCCTGTTCTTTCTCAAAGCACTACAATTATAAACTTTAAAAATAACTTAGTTCTATTCATACTATTTTACTCATGTGTCCTTTCAAATATTTATGACTAAATTATATCAGACCAGGCACAGCAATATGGCCTGGATATACAAGGAAGAGACTATTGTATGCACCCCTGAGGAGATCATAGCATAAAAGTGATAAAATAGAAAAGCAAAATTCAATGAATGCAATGTTAAGGAAAGCTTTGGAGAGCTTGTTACAATAGAATAGCAACTTTTCAGATGGGTCACTGGGTGACAGGTTTTCATAACAAGAAAACACTTACACAAAAGAATTAATTTTCCACCAAATTTTTCTTAAATGAAGGAAGAAAAGAAGTGAAATTATACTTCTCACCAATTATTCACTCATTTAATTTCTTGTCTTTCCATACCATATTGGTTTCAGCAATACTCCAATAACTGAATATAAATGTAGACTGGATAAGTCTACACTGTGAAAAGTTGTAGCTATTTGTAATGTTCAGTTTAGCTCAGTTGAATTGCTCAGTCATGTCAAACTCTTTGCAACCCATGAATCACAGCATGCCAGGCCTCCATGTCCATCACGAACTNATATTGGTTTCAGCAATACTCCAATAACTGAATATAAATGTAGACTGGATAAGTCTACACTGTGAAAAGTTGTAGCTATTTGTAATGTTCAGTTTAGCTCAGTTGAGTTGCTCAGTCATGTCCAACTCTTTGCAACCCATGAATCACAGCATGCCAGGCCTCCATGTCCATCACGAACTCCAGAGTTTACCCAAATTCATGTGCATAGAGTCGGTGATGCTATCCAGCCATCTGATCCTCTGCCATCCCCTTCTCCTTGTGCCTCCAATCCCTCCCAGCATGAAGTCTTTTCCAATGAGTCAACTCTTCACATGAGGTGGCCAAAGTATTGGAGTTTCAGCTTCAACATTAGTCCTTCCAATGAACACCCAGGACTTATCTCCTTTAGGATGGATTGGTTGGATCTCCTTGCAGTCCAAGAGATTTGCAAGAGTCTTCTCCAACACTACAGTTCAAAAGTATCAATTCTTCTGTGCTCAGCTTTCTTTATAGTCAAATTCTCACATCCATACATGACCACTGGAAAAACTTGGCAAAGTAATGTCTCTGCTTTTTAATATGCTATCTAGGTTGGTCATAACTTTCCTTCCAAGGAGTAAGCATCTTTTAATTTAATGGCTGCAGTCACCATCTGCAGTGATTTTGGAGCCCAAAAAATTAAACTCTGACACTGTTTCCACTGTTTCCCCATCTATTTCCCAGGAAGTGATGGGCCTGGATACCATGATCTTCGTTTTCTGAATGTTGAGCTTTAAGCCAACTTTTTCACTCTCCTCTTTCACTTTCATCAAAGAGCTTTTTAGTTCCTCTTCAGTTTCTGCCATAAGGGTGGTGTCATCTGCATATCTAAGGTTATTGATATTTCTCCAGGCAATCTTGATTTCAGCTTGTGTTTCTTCCAGTCCAGCGTTTCTCATGCTGTACTCTGCATATAAGTTAAATGAGCAGGGTGACAATATACAGCCTTGACGTACTCCTTTTCCTATTTGGAACCAGTTTGTTGTTCCATCTCCAGTTCTAAGTGTTGCTTCCTAACCTTCATACAGGTTTCTCAAGAGGCAGGTCAGGTAGTCTGGTATTCCCATCTCTTTCAGAATCTTCCACAGTTTATTGTGATCCACACAGTCAAAGGCTTTGGCATAGTCAATAAAATAGAAATAGATGTTTTTCTGGAACTCTCTTGCTTTTTTGATGATCCAGAGGATGTTGGCAATTTCATCTCTGATTCCTCTGCCTTTTCTAAAACCAGCTTGAATATCTGGTTGTTCACAGTTCACGTATTGCTGAAGCCTGGCTTGGAGAATTTTGAGCATTACTTTACTAGCATGTGAGATGAGTGCAATTGTGCAGTAGTTTGAACATTCTTTGGCATTGCCTTTCTTTGGGATTGAAATGAAGACTCCATATAAACTTGGAGACTTTAATGCTCTGTTTAAATTCTAAAGATTAACTCAAATGTTATATTGAGTTTGTAATAATTGATTAAGTAATTAATGAACAAATTAACTCTGGAATAAACAGTGATTGTAACAATTTTTTTGAATATACTATCTAGTTCCTATGATGTACATGTTTGTGATTACCTTTATCACTATAATGCTTATGCCCCATATAATAACTGCTTAATAGAAACAGAGTTATAAAACATTTGAATAGCCATGGAACAATTTTTGGCTGGTTTGAGGTCCAATAATCTCAGAGAAAGTTGGTATTAGTTGTCGACATGAACTCCAGGTATTTTGACACTAAGATTCATACCATTTTAGCTAGTGAAACCTTAAGCCAAGAACCAGAGAAACCAGACCCCTGATCCTTGAAAATTTTCATATAATTTGGTTTGTAGCAGAGAAATGCATAAAGATTTTTCTATTTTGAATTGAGGTGCTAGTACAACAATAAAAACAATTTAAAACTGGCATGTAGCAACTTGTTGAAATCAAGAATTTGGTGAAGAGTTTGAAATCTGGATTTGGAAGATCCTACCCAGGAGGGTTCAGAAGGAAGTGAAGAACATGTTACTGAAAATTATACAAGGGAAAACCAGTGCTATCCAGTGATATAAGTCTTATAAAACTGTGCCCTGCAGCTTCCCAGTTGGTGCTAGATGTAAAGAATTTGCCTGCCAATGCAGGAAATGGAAGAGACTGCTAGTTTATGGTGACCATTGTCAGATTCCTGATCTCCGAAGAAGAAGATTTAGCTTCAGGATCAGGGAACAGGCTTGATCACTCAAGAGCTTTTGTGTGGCAGACTTTTATTAAAGTACAAAAGGGGTGAAGAAAGCTACTGACATAGACATCAGGTGGGGGATGAAGAGTGTCCTTACTCACTAGACTTATCAAGCCTTATATACTTTTACCAGTTCCACTCCCACAAAATACATCTTAAACTACCAGGATTAGAACTAAAAATAGAAAGGTTTTACCAGGCTCACTCCCACAACATACTTCTTAAGATAACAAGATTAGTCAGAATGTTCTTGTTAAGGAGAAATATGTCCTTGAGCAAGATACATTGTTATATTGACGAAGACAAAGCAACCTAGAAAAAGAGTGTTGTCCTTTGCTCTTTCTTGAGAGCTCCAGACACCTTTCTCCTCCTCAAGGGCCCCAAACTCCTAATAAACCTACCTAAGAATAAACTTTCTCAAGATGTGATTCAGCCCCTGAGTTGGAAGATCCCTTGGAGGAGGGCATGACAACGCACTCTAGTATTCTTGCCTGGAGGATCCCATGGACAGAGGAGTCTGGCATAGGGTTGCAAAGAGTGTGACAGTACTGAAGCAATTTCATATGTGTATGCATGTCCTGCAGCTATGTGGGAATTAGAATTTATAAATGATAGACTTGGACTTCTAGCTAAATGTCAGAAGTGCTGCCTAGATTCTTTTTGCAGATTACAGTAAAATGCAAAATGAGAGAGATACATTTAGGGAAGACTTCCTAAACAATAACATAGAACTGGATGACTTTAAAGTTATTGGCTTATCCAGATGGCAAAAGATGTTAGAAGTCATAAAAGGAAAAAGTGGATTTCGTCACTTGAAAGTGCCTTTCAAGAGGTTAAAGGTTTGCCTACAGATGACTGACTCAATGGACATGAATTTGCGCAAACTCCAGGAGATGGTGAAGGACAGAGAAGCATGGCGTGCTGCGGTTCATGGGGCTGCAAAGAGTTGGACACGACTGAGGGACTGAACAAAAATGACAACACAGATTTTTCTCAACTAGAAACCCGAGGGGTAGAGCCAAGATTACAACGATTTCTTCCAGGTTTTTTACTCAATGAAAAAGAACCCATTTCAGAATGGTTATAGACTGGTTACTCATGCTTACTTTCCATTTTTATAAATCACAATGTTTTTTAACTGTTTTTCTGTGTCCGATCTGCCATTGTTAGTCAGGAATGTTGTGAGCTGATAACTTCTCACTTTGGATTTCCTGGACCACACACGGAGAAGAATTTGCCCCAGAAGCTCTTCTTCATAGATTACATCCAAGCCTATCATCCACACCTGGACCTGATTCAGATTTTGCATTCTGAGTTGTAATAGACTAAAACCTTAAAAACCCTGGGAGAGGGTGAATATAATTTGCATTTCAGACAGTCTTAAATAATTGGGAGTCAGGGGGTGGCAGTTTCCCACCTACAGGTGTACTGGTTCTGTGTAATCATCTCCACTTTAGTGTGGACCAGAGTTAAGAATATGATAGCATAGTCAGTCCATGATTAGATTATGTTATACAAAACTCCACACAGCAGGCTGATTTTTCTGCCTGTTTTGCAGTAATAAATTTGCCATATTTCATTAGGACTTGCAAACTACCTCCAGAATCTGAGAGGGACACCTGCCAACAGCCAGCAAGAAGATAGGGATTTCATTTCTAGAATTGCATGGAACCAATTATTTCCAACAAAGAATGAACTCAGATTCTTCTGAGCCTCAGATGGGACTGGAGTCTCTGTCAACTCATTGTTCATCCCAGTGAGAGTCATATAACCCAGGCCTGGATCCCTAATTCACAGAAACTATGAAATAACAAGTAGATGTTTGAACCTAAATTTGTGATAATTTGCTCATGGCAACAGAAAACTTATCAAACTACACTCAGTGTAACACTAAGCTGTTGCTGCTGCTGAGTCGCTGCAGTCGTGTCCGACTCTGTGCGACCCCAGAGACGGCAGCCCACCAGGCTCTGCCATCCCTGGGATTCTCCAGGCAAGAACACTGGAGTGGGTTGCCATTGCCTTCTCCAGTGCATGAAAGTGAAAACTGAAAGTGAAGTCGCTCAGTTGTGTCTGACTCTAGCGATCCCATGGACTGCAGCCCACCAGACTCCTCTGTCCATGGGAGTTTCCAGGCAAGAGTACTTGAGTGGGGTGCCATCTTTTTAATTCAACTTTTTAATTTAAAAAGTTAAATGTAAATGCATTTATTTTAGCCACTCTAGAAGATGTTTTCCTTCAGTATTATATTTTTGTGAATGTTAATAATTATCAGTAGAACATTAATTTTTTTCAGTTATTTTAAAATGTTTATATGTTCAAAATATGAAAAAAAAGAGAAAAATGAACTGAGCAGATGAAATGCTTTTATAATCTATATACACTGATCATTATAATTCATAATTTTCCAGCTTGGAAATATAGAAATTGACTCTATTTCATAGAAAAATAATTATATACTGTGAGTTTTTGCTTTGTACTTTTAGTATAATGATAAAATAGACATTTTGACTGACTCACATTGGAAAGGCATCAACAGTAAACTGCTCTACATAATATAATTAAAAGTGCAATGAATAAATAATTCTTTGCTCTTTGATACAAGGTGCTACTTGTTCATTAGTGGAAGGGTCATTTGTAAACCAATTGTTGTTATTACACTAAGACAACATTGTTGTTAAATCGTGATAAAGGGGGAACCATAAATTGGGAAAGAATTTTAATAGTCATTATCTTCATTAGCTGATTACTTTCTTAAATGATAATGATTTAGTAGCCTTGGCATAAAGGGATCACAGAACAGTAACTAGGAAAGTCCCCTTCAATGTGTTTTTACAATGTTGAAAGAGACATAATGACTAAGAGTGATAATTATACTGTCTATAATATTACTCATTAAAAATGTTTATCTGGGTTATGTCTGATTTTATGTTGTTTTTCATATGATATATTTGCCCTATCAGATGTGTAGTTTCAAAATTATTTTAACAGTAATTCAATGCTATATTTACTGTTTTCACTGCGTTGGCAGTGTTATTGGTGGTAAAAAATAATAATAATAAAATTGCCTCTTTCTTAGCATAAATCAAGGAAGTGGTTCCCTAATGTACTAAGAATTATTATATCTTCAAATCTTCAACACTGTACACTTGCAAGAAAAAAAGACTGAGAGAAATTACTGAACAAGCACTTTACAGAGGTGAAAATAACTTCTGCATAAAAATATAATACATGACAATTCTCATTAGTAAATAGCTCAACTCAACATTCAATACATATAAAAAACAGTGATATCAAAAGTTAGAAAAAAGTGTGGATCATGGTCTAGTTATGTGTTACTAATGGATGGGAAAATTTCTACTTATACCTTGAGGGGAAAAATTATTTTTAATGTTAAAAAATTTACTCTTAACATTTACTAAGAGTGACTTATATAAGTCTGCTAAGACAGGCAAAATCAACCTTATATCTGTAACACAGAATATATTAACAACAGAAAGATAGGATGCGGCAGTCATACAATGTCATACTAGAGCATGGCATAATTGATTGAAATGCAGCTACTTACATCAACTTTAATGACCTCAGGGGACAAAGTTAGTAAAGAAAATATACACTGACTTACTTGTACAAATTTTAGAAACAAAAATCATGGATTTCAGATACAATTTTGTAAACTTCTAGAGAAAACAAAGGAATTACTGATACAATGTTTAAGCTAACTGATTATTCAAGGGAAGAGGGATAGTAATGAGATCAGAGAGGGACTGGAAATTCAGCTGGTCAGTAGATTAAAAAAATGTCATTTTACTATTGTCTTTCAATCCCATATGCTTGTTAAAAGTATTCATTTGTAGATATTAAATATTTTGTTTAAGAGTTAAAAAAGAAAGTGAATGAATTATCTGTCTCATTATGGATATATATATGTTCTGCATGAATAATATCTTAAAATGTAGATATCATACACTGGTGGTTCTCTTGCTATAGGTGGAAGATGCCATAGAAATGACAACAAGGTACAACCATGGAGTACAGTGGTCCACTGTTCAACGCCAGAATCTCATGTTCTTTCCTTATCAGAGAACATGATACTTATTCTGCTTGGAAGAGAAGCACATCCAGAAGCTTTTCTTTTCTTCTTTCTTTTAAAAACAGAGCTTCTATAATTTATAAATGTAAAATTCCATCCACTACTAAACAGGAATAAACTAATGTTTGCAAATTGGGTCATTCAAAGTGGATGTCATAAGTACATAAAATCGGTCCACAATGTTCCCCAGAGACATTTCCTCCAGTTCTCAAAACCTATTATAATTCCAAAATATTTCGGTCAAACTGACTGTCTCTTTTCAGTGAGAGAGAAGGTAATTGCGATACTGAATTATAAAGCTTAGAAAAATAGGAAGACTTTTATGCCATTATATGGAGAAATACATAGGTAGTATCCACAAAGGTCACTTTTTCATCCAATTTTCTGTTCTTGTGTGAGTCTAAAAGAAGGACATGGAAAGGCAAGATGAGTATAAGCCACTAAATTTCTCTTCTTACATCACTCCTCTTAAGCTACTCACATTATTATCATTATTATTTTGGTTTTTTTGGATTATTCAATGAGAGTCATCAGTTCAGTTCACTCACTCAGTTGTGTCCCACCCTTTGCAAACCCCTTAAATCGCAGCACACCAGGCCTCCCTGTCCTTCACCAACTCCTTGAGTTCACCCAAACTCATGTCCATCGAGTCAAAGATGTCACCCAGCCATCTCATCTTCTGTCGGCCCCTTCTCCTTCTGTCCCGAATCCCTCCCAGCATCAGAGTCTTTTCCAATGAGTCAACTCTTCGCATGAGGTGGCCAAAGTATTGGAGTTTCAGCTTTAGCATCAATCATTCCAATGAACACCCAGCACTGATCTCCTTTAGAATGGACTGGTTGGATATCTTCGCAGTCCAAGGGACTCTGAAATCCAAGGGACTTTGGAACACCATAGTTCAAAAACATCAATTATTCGGCACTCAACTTTCTTCACAGTCCAACTCTCACATCCATACAACCACTGGAAAACTCATAGCCTGGATAAGATGGGCCTTTGTTGGCAAAGTAATGACTCTGCTTTTTAATATGCTATCTAGGTTGGTCATAACTTACCTTCCAAGGAGTAAGTGTCTTTTAATTTCATGGCTGCAATCACCATCTACAATGATTTTGGACTCCAAAAACAAAAAAGTCTAACACTGCCTCCACTGTTTCCCCATCTATTTCCCATGAAATCATGGGACCAGATGTCATGATCTTAGTTTTCTGAATGTTGAGCTTTAAGCCAACTTTTTCACTCTCCACTTTCACTTCCATCAAGAGGCTCTTTAGTTATTCACTTTCTGCCATAAGAGTGGTGTCATCTGCATATCTGAGGTTATTGATATTTC
>SJYA01002568.1:57848-77806 GCA_006410615.1 Neotragus moschatus | reverse complement strand
TTTTTTTTTTTTTTTTAATCTCTCCTTGCTATTGATCTAGAACTCGCATTCTGATGTTTATATCTTTCCTTTTCTCCTTGGCTTTTTGCTTCTCTTCTTTTCACAGCTATTTGTAAAGCCTCCCCCGACAGCCATTTTGCTTTTTTGCATTTCTGTTCCATGAGGATGGTCTTGATCGCTATCTCCTATACAATGTCATGAACCTTCATCCATAGTTCATCAGACACTCTATCTAACAGATCTAGTCCCTTAAATCTATTTCTCACTTTCACTGTATAATTATAAAGGATTTGATTTAGGTCATACCTGAATGGTCTAGTGGTTTTCCCTACTTTATTCAATTTAAGTCTGAATTTGCCAATAAGGAGTTCATGATCTGAGCCAGAGTCAGTTTCCAGTCTTATTTTTTCTGACTGTATAGAGCTTCTCCATCTTTGGCTGCAAAGATTATAATCAGTCTGATTTCAGAGATGGCCATCTGGTGATGTCCATGTATAGAGTCTTCTCTTGTGTTGTTGGAAGAGGGTGTTTGCTATGAACAGTATGGGCACAGGAGGGCTGAGAGGAGCTTCTCCACATTCAAGATCAGGAGGGGCATCATAAGGAGATACCTCTCATCCAAGGTAAGGAGCAATGGTTGTGCTTTGCTGGAGTGGCCATGAAGAGATATCCCGCGTCCAATGTAAGAGAAATCCAAGTAAGACATTATGTGTTGTGAGAGAGCATCAGAGGGCAGACACACTGAAATCATAACCACAGAAAACTAGTCATTCTGACCACATGGACCACAGCCTTGTCTAACTCAGTGAAACTAAGCCATGCCAATGGGGCCACCCAAGATGGAAGGGTCATGGTGGAGAGGTCTGAGAGAATGTGGTCCACTGGAGGTGGGTATGACAAACCACTTCAGTATTTTTGCCTTGAGAACCCCATGAACAGTATAAAAAGGCAAAATGATAAGATACTGAAAGAAGAACTCCCCAGGTCAGTACTTGCTAAATATGCTACTGGAGATCAGTGGAGAAATAACTCCAGAAAGAATGAAGAGATGGAGCCAAAGAAAAACAATACCCAGTTGTGGATATGACTGGTGCTAGAAACAAGATCTGATGCTGTAAAGAGCAATATTGCATAGGAACCTGGAATGTTAGGTCCATGAATCAAGGCAAATTGGAAGTGGTCAAACAGGAAATGGCAAGAGTGAATGTCAACATTCTAGGAATCAGCAAACTAAAATGGACTGGAATGGGTGAATTTAACTCAGATGACCATTATGTCTACTACTGTGGGCAGGAGTCCCTTAGAAGAAATGGAATAGCCATCATGGTCAACAAAAGAGTCAGAAATACAGTACTTGGATACAATCTCAAAAATGACAGAATGATCTCTGTTTATTTCCAAGGCAAACCATTCAGTATCACAGTAATCCAAGTCTATGCCCCAACCAGTAATGCTGAAGAAGCTGAAGTTGAACAATTCTATGAAGACTTACAAGACCTTTTACAACTAACCCCCCAAAAAGATGTTCTTTTCATTATAGGGCCTGGAATGCAAAAGTAGGAAGTCAAGAAACACCTGGAGTAACAGGCAAATTTGTCCTTGGAGTATGGAAAGAAGCAGGGCAAAGTCTAATAGAGTTTTGCAGAGAGAATGCACTGGTCATAGCAAACACCTTCAATGAGAGCTCAGTTCAGTTCAGTTCAGTCGCTCAGTCTGACTCTTTGCGATGAGACTAGAAACTTCTAAATGAAAACTGTGTTTCTGTTGCTTATTCGCCAAGTTATGTTCAACTATTTGCAACCCCATCGACTGAAAACAGGGAAAAAACAACCTCAAAGAAAAGTCATGTATTTGTTTTCTTGTTTAATTAACTACCTAAGATAAATAATCTTTATAATAAAAAAAAATTTAATTATCTAGAAAACACTTCCAAAAAAATTGATTTTTAAAGAGTTATCCCTTATTCCCTCAGTCATTCTCTTATTCTCTATTATTTTGTAAATGTACCCATTGAATTTGACATTTATCCTCTGTTTTTCTAAAATATAACTAATATTCTTTTCTGAATATTTTTCATGTTTCACCTGGGATCAAAAAACTATCCTTCAGCTTGGCTATATGCTGAAGGGGACTTTTTAATTTTCATCAGATATGAGCTTTCATCATTTACTACTTCCTGAGGAAAAGATCATGGTTTTCTTAATTTTTATTCCCTAACTATAAAAATACAAACATAAAAGTAGGCAGAATTAATTGTATACTAAGCCTACTGGTTCAGAAGTAAATCATAAAAACATATTTCTAATTATTTTTTAAAAAGTAATTAATACCAATGCAAAAACTCAAAAAGACATCAATTAAATAATGCTTTATAACTTCTTATTATTTTTTAAATTAATATAATGTGATAATCTTTCTGGACATGTTTAAAAGACTTAATGCTAATTACAGACATGATAATCCTCAGATTCAAATGCTGTAATCAAACCATTGATATTCAATGAAATACTGAAATTTGACAATGAGAATGCTGACAATTGTGACATATTCACTAGCTTGTATATTAAATCCTCTAGAAGTCTTTAATCAAAAAAGCTTTTAAAATTATCTCAAGAAATAAAATTTCAAAATACTACTGTAATTATTCCATAATCACGTGAATGATTTTTGTGAATGATTTATTTTGTGAATGATTGCCCTTAAAGTGAAATACAAATAGGAGTTAAATGTGAGAAAAAAATAATTTAATAGTGAATCTCTCAATGTAATATCAAAAATTTCAGTACCCTTATTATGGTAATTTTAGAATTAACAAGATGGGCCTCTCTCAGATCACATAAACCTAGCAATTGATAATATACTTATTTTAATGATTATACACCACATCAAATAAAGACAAAAAATGACAGCCAACGCTACTATAGAGAGATCTTGTTAGCTCTCTAAATTTTTCAGAATAATTGAATTCATGATTTGATAATTATTCTTAAAAAATCACACAGAATAGCATTTCTTATATTTTTAAATTTCAAAATATTTGACATTGTAAATGGGAGACTTTACAGTAATACCCATGAAGCTTCTTTATCAGGCAGGGAGATATTTTTATGCTCTGCAGGCATGGGAGCTGAGATATTCATCAGGCAGAGCTTAAATTCTCCATTTCACTAGTTGACAAATCTATTGGGATGTCTAGTTCTCCCAAGAATGATTTGCTGGCGATAAGAAGAAAGATATGAAAAAAGAAGATTGATATCAGGATATATTTAGAGAGTATTAAAAGAGAAGCCTGTGTAACCTGAAGATAGGATCTATCTAAACAAGCCCAGTTCAATCTAAGACAAATGTTCTATTACCCGAAATTTACCTAAGCAAAGACAGCATCTGTTATTTCTGTTGGATGGTATTTAACATGCAACTTTGAAAGTAAATTTATTTTGTATTGACTTTTTAAGGTTTATGCCATTTTTTTCCCTAGCCATGTTCCCTATTACAGCTATTTCTGAAAACAGGAAACATTTTCTTTTTTGATTTGTTTTAGGTGATGTGTAGAAAAGAGAGTTCTTCATTAATAGAACTACATTTCTAAAAGTCAAGAGAAAAATGTCCAAGAAAAAGATAAGAAACTCTTTTTCTCTCTGACTGCTGATCACATGTTTCCCTGCGTGAGAAGAAAAATCAAGCACCCTAGAAAAGCTCTCTCTTTAAGAATAGATATGCAGTTTTGTGCTGTGCTGGATGTCTCAGTCATGTCTGACTTTCTGCAATCTCATGGACTGTAGCGTGCCAAGCTCCTCTGTCAATGGGGATTCTCCAGGCAAGAATACTGGAGTGGTTTGCCATGCCCTCTTCTAGGAGATCTTCCCAACCCAGAGATCGAACCCGGGTCTCCTACACTGCAGGCGGATTCTTTACCACCTGAGCCACCAGGGAAGCCCGTGCAGTTTTATAATTACCCCAAATATGCTATTTCTTTTTGACAAGAGAAAGATGAAGAATAAAAATATCAGTTTATTTGAGAATGCCTAGGGAAATAAGGTACAGAATGGACATAATAAATTACAGGAAGTAAAGAATATGAAGTTAATCTGTGGCTGGAGTAGGTGTCAAAATTTAACAAAAATAAGGAATCATTGAACATATGGAAAATTGAGCTTTTTTTCTAAAATGCTTATGCCTTACAATTCCTAAAAATAAAACAAAAAATATAGAAATAAATTATATTATTTTCTCTTTGTACAATAAGCAGATAACATGAGTGACTGCCAAAGCACACAGATTCCTTCTTGAACACCACTGTTTCTGGAAACCAAAGTGGAGAGAATGTTTCATGCAGGAGAATAATGATATAATATTTGCAGTATAAAAATTTCCCTGGTAACAAATTGAGATTGAGGGAATAGAAATGAAGACAGGAAAATTACACTATGGCCGTAACATACGAACAATATATTTATATGTGGTTTAAGTTTGTTTCTTTCTATCTTTCTTTTTGTTTTCTTTGCTGCATGGAGAGTGGAACTTCTCCTATCAGGGATTGAATCCATGCCCCCTGCCTTCGAAGCACAGATTCTTAACTGCTGGCCCACTAGGGCAGTCCTATATATGGTTTCAGTGAACATAGTGGAATGAAAAAGGAGAAGATATGTGTAAGCCATATTTAGAGGCATAATATAAAACAATAAGTGGATTCATAGAAGGAGATATGAGCTAGAAGACTTGTCCCTGTCCTTCAGATTTATTTCCTATACAGGGAACTTTAGTAATAAGAACTATGGCAGAAAATGAGACATTCAATTGGGAGTCAGAAGGAAGCCATAATATATATACATTTATGAGATACCAGTCTGCAGTNAGGCATAATATAAAACAATAAGTGGATTCATAGAAGGAGATATGAGCTAGAAGACTTGTCCCTGTCCTTCAGATTTATTTCCTATACAGGGAACTTTAGTAATAAGAACTATGGCAGAAAATGAGACATTCAATTGGGAGTCAGAAGGAAGCCATAATATATATACATTTATGAGATACCAGTCTGCAGTGTTCCATGTAGTCAAAGCTATGGTTTTTACAGTAGTCTTGTATGGATGTGAGAATTGGACTATGAAGAAGACTGAATGCTGAACAATTTATGCTTTCAAACTGTGGTACTACGGAAGACTCTTGAGAGTCCCTTGGACTCTCAAGCAAAGAGATCAAACCAGTCAATCCTAAAGGAAATCAGTCCTGACTATTCATTGGAAGAAGTGATAATAAAGCTGAAGCTCCAATACTTTGGCTACCTGAAGCGAAGAGCCAACTCACTGGAAAAGATCCTGATGCTGGGAAAAATTGAGGGCAGGTAGAGAAGGGAACAACAGAGGATGAGATGGTTGGATNCTTTCTGCCCTTTGAGGAGATAAGGAGAAGTCTGTGACCTGGAAGAGAAAAATGCAACCTTGATGGAGCCCTGATCTTGGATTTCCTGCTTTTAGAACCGAGAGAAATGTGATTTGCATTGTTTATTAGTTACCCAGTTTGTGATATTTGTTATACAGAAGCCTAAAAGGACTAAGACAATGACACATTTTCTTCTTTGTTTGCTTGTTTCCAATAGGAAGGTGGTGATTAGTGGGAAGGCTTTAACATAGTACCTAGAGACTATAATGATTTTTTCCTTTCCTTAATATTTTCTAGATGAGAGAAAAGTATTTCAGTGTATGGAGAGGGAAGTAGGAGGGAGGTTCAAAAGGGAAGGGATATCTGTATCCCTATGGCCAATTCATGTTGGTGCATGACAGAGACCATTATAATATTGTAAATTAATTATCCATCAATTAAAATGAAAAAAAAAAGAGTCAGTGTACAACAGTGGAATGAAAATTCAAAAGAAAGAGAAAATCACTAAGGCAGCAATGTCCTTTTGCTGGGAATAGAATCAAATTGAAGAGTATGATAATAATACAAAACACATAATATTCCTTTATAGAAAAGATAAAACTGAAGCTAAAATGTGAAGTAATATTCTAATTAAGGCAACATTCTAGCAAATGACTCTAGGCTGATCTGATTTCAAAGTCCAGTCATTTTTTCCGTGGCATCTTTCTATCTCAGCATATTATGTACATCCCTTAAAATATAAGTGGGTATATAGGAAGTAAACAACAAAGTAAGTAAAATAATTTTGTTGATGTAAAAGCTTCAAGGATTTCCAAGAAATTATAAATGGCTGCTATTATGCTCTGCGATTAACATGTTTGTCCATAGTACCCTATATCAATTTTTTTTTTCAATGTGATGATAGTTAAATTCTACGAAAATAAAATAAAGTAAATGTACCTGGACCAACATTAAGAATACAACTAATGCATATATTTAACTATTTGGATTCAAACAATTTACTACATATTGATAGCCATCCAGGACTGTGCAAAGTACATTTTATTGAGGAAAGCAACAATTGGGATAGAAAGTAATCAGTGCTTCTATTGCTATACTGGCAACTGTTCTCTATTCATCTAGGCTGCTGCTGCTGCTGCTGCTGCTAAGTCGCTTCAGTCGTGTCCGACTCTGTGTGACCCCACAGACGGCAGCCCACTAGGCTCCCCCATCCCTGGGATTCTCCAGGCAAGAACACTGGAGTGGGTTGCCATTTCCTTCTCCAATGCATGAAAGTGAAAAGTGAAAGGGAAGTTGCTCAGTCGTGTCCGACCCTCAGCGACCCCATGGACTGAAGCCTACCAGGCTCCTCCGTCCATTCATCTAGGCAAGATATGTGAATTAGAAGCTATTAAGATAGATACCACCACTTGATGTCTCATTTATGAATAAATGAAAATACTACCATTTAATTATCAGCCCCTTTTATTACAAAATACTTTCTATAAAGATGAATGCAATTTCACCTTCCAGATTCAGAGCCATGTGGTTCTTGTTATTTAATTATACTTGTTTTATGACGTCATTCTGATGTTAAAATAGCACAAAGAGTTTGCATAATCTATGTTTAAGATAACACGGAGAGATGAAGTGGATGTGATTTAAGAAGCAATATGATTAATAGGAAACATAGTATATTAAAGGTCAGATTACTGAGTGAATGTCCCAGGCCTTACTATTATACCTTCAATTAATGGATGCAATGAGATAATGAAGAACCATCACTGACTAGTCACTGATATTTCAAGTTTGACGTGACATTTAGCTTTTTACATGTAATTTCTGAATTATCAAATCTTGACCAAATTTTAAAACTTAAAATATTACAGTATAAGTCAAACAAAATTCTTATTTCATATTTGTTACATATGCCTTGCTTGCATTTGTTGGCTTACCCATTTGTGGTGTCAGGTGTTAATCTTCATTGCTGTAAGTAAATCGGTGACTACCATGATAGGCACCCAAACATGGAAATATTGCTTACATCAAAGCTATGCCAGGATGTGACAAACATACCTCGGAGATATTGTGGGTTCCCTTCCAGACGTTTACAATAAAACAAAGATGATAATAAAGCAAATCATATGTATAATTTTGTTTCCCAGTTCATATGAAAGTTATGCTTACACTATACTGTTATCAATTAAGGATGTAATGAATTTATGTCTTAAAAAAGAAAACAAAACAACATGCACAGGTTAATTAAAAAATATTGTCAAAAATGCTAACTATCATCTGAGCTATCAGCAAGTCCTGGTAATAACATCAAAGATCCCTGATCACAAATTATATAACCAATATAATAACAATGAAAATCTCTGCAACAGTGTGATAAATTTCAAAATGTAACACAGAGACACAAAGTGAACAAATGCTATTGAAAAACAGCACTGATGGATTTGCTCAGGACAGGGTTGCCACAAGCCTGCAAAGTACAGGAGTATCTGCAAAGTACAATAAAATGAGTACCTGTACATATAAACTAGAATACGTTAAGCAACTGCAGAGGTCAGCTGTTATTGATTGAACTGTGTCTTCCAAATATATACATTGAAGTCATAAGTCCTAGTGCTTGTAAATGTAATTTTATTTGGAAATAGGATCTATGTAGATGTAAACAAGTTAACATGAGGTTGTTGGGTTGGACAATAATCCAATATGATTGGTGTCTTTAAAAGAAGAGAGGGACACAGACAGAGACATACATGGCCAACACCACACAGCAATGGAGTCACAGGTTTTCAGTGATACACCCATAAGCCAAGAAATACCAAGGATTGCTAGCAACACCAGAAATTGAGAGGAAAAGCATGAAACCGATTCTTACCCAAAGCTTTGAGAGAGAATGTTCTTCCTGACAACTTGACTTCCTGACAATCCTAGCTTTCAAAACTGAGAAAATCAAAATCTCGTTAAGTCACTTAGCTTATGGGACTTTATTATAGCAGAGCTAGGAAATTAGTACATCTGTCTCTGGATATAGGACACTCCATGTCCATTTGGTATAAAAGTAAGAAAAGTAAATATTAATAACCCAACATGGTAAAAGACTGAATGCCTTCTCATTAAAATCACTAATAAATGTAAATTCTGCTTTTACTGCTTTTAATCAGCATTAAACTACAGGCACTGGCTAGTACAATAAGAAAAATAAACAAAGGCATCCATATTATTAGAAAGGAATAAATATTAAACAGAACTGTCTTTATCTGCAACTGACATGACTTTCTATGTATGAAAAAATAGAGTGCTACAGAAACTAATACACAAGTTTAAAAAGTCTGCAGGACATATGACCAACATAAAAAATATTTTATATCTGTATAAATACAAGCTGCCAAAATTAAAAATTTAAATTTGAAAAACATAATACTATTAACCATAAGCATCATAAGCAAAATACTTAGGGAAAATATGACACAGATGTGAATGGCCTTTTAAAGAAAAGATACAAGAGAAATTAAAATTCCAAGTATATGAAGATTTATACTATGTTTATGTGTAAGAAGATATAATATTTGCACTGTATCAATGTTCTCAAATTGATCCATAGATTTAACTCTGATTAAATTTCCAGTAGGCTTTTTTTTTTTTGAAATTAACAGAATTAATCTAAAATGTATATGGAAATGCAAAGGACTAAAAGTGGTGAACAACTTAAAAAAAACACACACACTTGGAATATGAGCATTCTCTATTTCAAATGTTATTATGAAAGTGAAGTCACTCAGTCATGTCTGACTCTTTGCGACTCCATGGACTGTAGCCTACCAAGCTCCTCAGTCCATAGGATTTTCCAGGCAATAGTACTGGAGTGGATTGCCATTTCCTTCTCCAGAGGATTTTCTCAACCCAGGGATCGAACCTGGGTCTTCCACATTGTAGACAGACTCTTTACTGTCTGAACCATTAGAGTCCCCAAATGTTATTATAAAGCTACAGTAATCAAAACAATATGGTATTAGGTGGAAAAGCCAAATAGATCTCCAAAATGGAGTAGAGTCCAGAATAGACACACATATATATAAGGAGAATGGATTTTCAACAAAGGTAAAAGGCTATTCTGTGGAAAAAAAACTAGTCTTTTCAACAATTGGTGCTGAAATATTTGAATATTCATATTAAAGCATAGAATATTGATCCATCCTTGTACCATATTAGGGCTTCCTTGATAGCTCAGTTGATAAAGAATTTGCCTGCAATGCAGGAGACCCTGCTTCAATTCCTGGGTTAGGAAAATCTACTGCAGAAGGAATAGGCTACCCACACCAGTATTCTTGGATTTCCCTTGTGGCTCAGCTGGTAAAGAATCTGCCTGCAATGCAGGACACCTGGCTTCTATCCCTGGGTTGGGAATATCGCATGGAGAACAGAAAGGTTACCCACTACAGAATTCTGGCCTGGAGAATTCCAATGACTCATTGGGTCACAAAGAGTCAGACACAGCTAAGCAACTTTCACTTTTCACTTGCACCATATTAAAAAATCAACTCGAAATGCACTACACATCTAAAGGTAAAAGCTAGGAGTATAACATTTCTAGTATAAAACTTGGTAGAAAACTTCTCTGACCTTGGGTGACATATGAATGAATACAGGAAAAGCCCTAAAAGAATAAATCAATAATTTGTGCTTCATGACATTAAAAACTTCTCAGGACTTCCCTGGTGGTTCAGTTGGTTAAGATTCTGTTCTTCCACTGAAGGGGGCATGGATTCTGTCCCTGGTTAGATAACTAAGATGCCACATGCCACACAGCACGGCCAAAAACTAAAGGTGTTTCTAAAAATAAAAACTTCCTTTCAAAAGATCTTCTTAAGAGAACAGAATAATAAGCCACAGATTTGGAGAAAATATTTGAATATTAAAAACCTACAAAAAGGATCTGTACTCAAATACATTAAAACTCATATAACTAAGGAAGAAAAAAAAATTATAGCCTTACAAAAATGGCCACAAGATAGACATATTGCAATAGTAGATATGCAGATAGCATAAAACACTGCAATATAAGCAGTATCAAAAATCTTTAAGGAAAAGCAAATTAACACCATGGTTAATTATAACCCCATACATATCAGAATGACTAAAATTAAAAAGTCATATCCTGGCATGTATTTGGTGAGGATGTGGAGAAACAAGATATCTCATATACTGCTGCTGAGAAGTAAAATGGTAAAAACATTTTGGAAAATATTTTTATAGTTCCTTAAGTAGTGAACATGCTTCTACAATATGATTCAGATAGTCCAGGCATTCTAGGCATTAATCCAAGATAAATGAAAGGATATGTCTACATAGAGACTTGTAAACAAATGTTTATAGAAATTTATTTGTAATAGCCAAAAACCAGAAAAAAAAAAGATCAAATAAACAAATGTTCCCAAACAGATAACTGAATACACAAACTGTATTATATCTATCTGTGCAATAGAATGGGCTTCCCAGGTGGCGCTAGTGGTAAAGAACTTTCTTGCCATTACTGGAGACGTAAGAGTTGCAGATTGAATCCCAGAGTCAGGCAGATCCCCTGGAGAAGGA
Organism: Neotragus moschatus; assembly: GCA_006410615.1. Taxonomy (NCBI): domain Eukaryota; kingdom Metazoa; phylum Chordata; class Mammalia; order Artiodactyla; family Bovidae; genus Neotragus; species Neotragus moschatus. Next base: position 66,844 of record SJYA01002568.1, on the reverse strand, counting down.
AATGGCAACGCACTCCAGTATCCTTATCCGAAGAATCCACGTGGATGGATGAGCCTGGCGGGCTACAATCCATGGGGTCACAAAGAGTCAGACACACTGAAGCAACTTAGCACACCCATACAATAGAATACAGTTTAGCACTCAACAAACATCATGGGTGAATCACAGAATAAATATGCTAAGCGAAATACACTGGATCCCCACCTCCACCTAACAAACAAACCTTTGTTACATTCAATTTATATGGAATATTAGAAGTCATGAAATGTATAGTAACAGAAATCCGGCCAGTGTTTGCCTGGATCAGAATGGAGTGATAACAAAGAGGCTTATAGACATCTTTTTATATTCATTATCATTATTGTGATAATGGTCTCATGGATGGGTACAAGTGTCTAGAAATTATCAAACTGTAAACTTTAAGTATTTTTAGTTTGTAGTATGTTGGCTATATTTCAATAAAACTATTATTAACAAACAAGAAAAAACATGCTTTTGCTACATCAGTAAATGGATATTTTAATAAATGCAAAAGCTAAATATGAACTTCAGTACAAGAGCACTATTCTTGTATTTTGGATGTTACCACATGTCCTGGGGAAAAAAATGTCCGGAAATTCTTCATTAAACAATGATGACAACAGTAAAACTATGTTCATGCTATCTAAAGAAAACTGGGTTTACTAATAAGTAATCTCCCAGGTGGTAGAGGACAGGGAAGCCTGACGTGCTGCAGTCCATGGGGTCTGAAAGAGTCAGACACTACTTCAATAACAGTGCACAGTATGGGGGCTAAACAAAAGGAAAACTTTAAAGATGTTTTTTAGGTCAGCATTTCCACAGTCCTCCTGAGGAGAAATGATGCTGGGACCTGGGAATATATATTCTATTTGACAGTGATAGGAGACAAGTACTCTTTATGGCATTTTCCACTAAGATTAATTCAATTACTTCTCTTGCTTTGAGTCCATTAAGAGTCATTAAGATTATAACTTGGGTCTGTTATAATGGATTTTATGAGACCGACAACATGCTCGCTAATCAACATGTATATCATGGTCCTTTCATGATATTTTTTTCCCACTAAAATCAGAAGGGTGAAATTTGAGTTACGTGAACATCCTTCTTGTCAGTGACGTCAGTCATTCCTGTAAGACCAATTGATGATCTATACGAAAACCTAAATTTTGACCTGATGAACAACACTCAGTATCAGACTACGAACAGACTTGACCTCATGGGCTAATAACTTTCTCTGAGATTCTGCTGATTTCACCAGGGAGTTCTTTTATAACTAACATTTTTAACTAACATCTTTATGACTTCAATTATCTGAGATTAATTGTTCTATGATCTCATTGTGCAATATAAGGACTAGAAGTCAAACTGCATTTGAGGTCTGTGCCACAGCTATACCGTGCAAAGTTAATTCTCAGCGAGAGCACATGGATTTTAATGCTGTACTACAGTTTATCTTTATGGGTTACTTCAAAAACTATTCCAAGAAAAAAACAAGAATAAATATTGGTATATTTTATTATTTAAGAGAGCCGATTCATCATAGAAGTTACTTTTTTAGACAGCAGTATTTCTGCATTTTGCCAGTTATAGTCATCTTTCTTCAAAAAAGAGCCCTGTCTGCATTAATTTGGACTTTTCCTAGTAGTAGAGCACAAATATTAATAAAATACAGTTTGTAGACTCTCCCATAATCAATGTGTACCTATTTTAATGATAACCTGGAACTTCAATTATATATATTTAGAACTGAATTCTCTAAAGATTAAATTTGGTTATTAAAATGAAAAAATAATGTATCTTGTCATTCAGTTCTCCAACTGAATCAGCACACCTAACGGTATTGTTTTAAAATAATATTCTATGAAATTATATCAATGTATTTAGTAACTTCCCCTTGCATATTTGCGTTTGCTACCCAGGACATACCACACATTANATTTATCAAGGTTAGCTTTATGGCCCAGAATGTGGTCTATCTTGGAGAAGGTTCCGTGAGCACTTGAGAAAAAGGTGAAATTCATTGTTTGGGGATGAAATGTTCTATAAATATCAATTAGGTCTAGCTGGTCTATTGTATCATTTAAAGTTTGCGTTTCTTTGCTAATGCATTAATTGTTAAATAATAGTATAGACAGTTTATACACATTTTGAGTCTCAGTAAATATTCATTGCTTTAGAGTCTAATATTTATCACCTGTCATATTTTGTATATGTAAATTCTGGATTGAGCACTGCACAGTTAAGAAGCACTTCAAGACCAGTATTAATCCTCTTATCTACCCCAAATGGCTGTTTGTCTAATAAATATGCAATTTTATAACCAACATCCCACAAAAGTTATCAAACATTTTTCCCATTTCCCTGGCACAATATTAAGCCTCAAAGGTGAATTAATATATCTTGCTAGCCCAAAACAGGGAAGCAACAAAATCTATCAACTAAGCAGTTTGTACTACAAATACACACTGTTTGCTTTTCAGTGTGGTTTGTAGGTTTTGATTTGGTTTCCCCCCAAATGAGAGATGATAAGACGGGCTGCTAAGGGATAGCCTTTATGCCTTACAATTAAGTGTAAATGGTAAACATTTATTTATGTGTAATAAAAATATTACAGTTGCAAGGAGATTAGTGATCCCAGTAAAATATACATTCTATTATTTAGTTTAAAGTAGTAATGCTATTCAAATTATGTTGCATCTAACTTCATTTTATTTTTCCTGCTTTTGTTTTCTGCTTCACTTAACCTTAATTTAAAATTGTCTCCTATAAGTATAATCTCCCAGGTGACTTAGTGGCTAAAGAATCCACCTGCCAATGCAGGAAACTGGGTTTGATTCCTGGGTTGGGAAGATCCTCTGGAGAAGGAAATGACAGCCCACTCCAGTGTCTTGCCTATGAAATCCCATGAACAGAGGAGCCTGGTAAGCTACTGTTTTGGGCGTTACAAAGAGTCAGACAATATAGAACCTACATGCACAGACTACATATATACTTATATTTTATAAGCTTTTTGAAGAGTATGGCTAAAAATTAAAGAATAAAAGTCAAAGTACATTAGATAAAATATAGCTAATTCATTCTCTTTAATGCTCAATTGATAGATAATTACATAAATTAAAAAAAAAAACCTTATAGGAAGTATCTACTAAGCATGGTAACAAAGGCTGTCACTTAACGCTAGCAATAAGCAATGTGTGAAATATTCAAATTGAATTTTGAATTCCACATGTGTGGTTAGGGGGATAATTTGGTCATTTTTTGTCAGCAAAAAGATAATTCAAAAGAGAAAACTATAGTATATTAGACTGTCCACTAATAAAAGCTGTCAAAGTTCCCCACCATGAGGATTATTAACAAATGGCACACACATACTTTCAAATGTGCTTTGGGCCTTGCTTGTATAATTATCCTAGAACAATAAGAACATCATCAATAAAAACCAAGATGTTTTCTACTTTATACTATTGTGTATCAGTTTGTTTATCAAATTCTAGTGCCATAGACTTTTAGATCTCTGTGATGGAGTTATAATATCAGTTTATATAATTGTGATGGGAATAAACAGAAAAGATTTTGTTGGAAGGAAGCCAGAGGACCCATAAAAGACAATGAATAAACAGAAAATAATTTTAAAACAGCTTCTTGGAAGATTACCAATTACATAGGATTATAGCGTAGAGCAAACTTGGAAAAACTCCAAACATATTTATAACACACACACACACACACACACAATGAATTATACTTTACATTTATAATCATATTTGACAGGACCATATCAATCAGCTGAAAAATTCACAGTACTCCCACTAAAACATTGTATCAAAGATTATAATGTTATAAAATTACTATAAAATCAAATATGCTTCTATGACCTAAATATACTTTATTATAATATGCTATAAATAAATTAATGCATAATATTTGTGATACATTATTCATTAAAGTTTTGTGGCATCTTAAATTCACTTAAATTTTTGTATACATTTTACATATATTGAACCCAATATGATTCCAGAAAACATGGCATTCTCTCTTAGTTTGAAAAAAACTATAACCTCACTTTGCTATTTAGATCGTCACCATTTTGCTTAGAGTGAGATAAAGGAATGAAGAAACTCTTCAGATTCTTGACACCCTCTCATAAATCTATGAAAATACAGGTTTCTATTATGCAAATAAGAATTTAATATTTGTTATAAACATGTGTTTTATATTTATGTCAAGAAGGAAATGGCAACCCACTCCAGTATCCTTGACTGGAAAATCCCGTGGACGGAGGAACCTGGTAGGCTACAGTCCTTGTGAAGAGTCGGACACAACTGAGCGACTTCACTTTCCCTTTTCACTTTCATGCATTGGAGAAGGGAATGGCAATCTACTCCAGTATTCTTGCCTGGAGAATCTCAGGGACAGAGGAGCCTGGTAGGCTGCCGTCTATGGGGTTGCACAGAGTTGGACACGACTGAAGTGACTTAGCAGCAGCAGCAGCAGCAGATATAAGAGGGGCAGATATATATATATATATATATATATATGTATCTCCATTTGTATCTATTCTATCTACCTGTTCTATTTATCTATCTCTATGAGAAGGAACTTATTGCAGTTTTTCTTAACAGAATAGGTTTATATATATTTAAAATATGTAATACATGTTTGGAGAAGAAAATGGCAACCCACNCATGCATTGGAGAAGGGAATGGCAATCTACTCCAGTATTCTTGCCTGGAGAATCTCAGGGACAGAGGAGCCTGGTAGGCTGCCGTCTATGGGGTTGCACAGAGTTGGACACGACTGAAGTGACTTAGCAGCAGCAGCAGCAGCAGATATAAGAGGGGCAGATATATATATATATATATATATATATGTATCTCCATTTGTATCTATTCTATCTACCTGTTCTATTTATCTATCTCTATGAGAAGGAACTTATTGCAGTTTTTCTTAACAGAATAGGTTTATATATATTTAAAATATGTAATACATGTTTGGAGAAGAAAATGGCAACCCACTCCAGTATTCTTGCCTGAAGAATCCCATGGACAGAGGAGCCTGGTAGGCCATGGTCCATGGGTTAGCAGAGAGTCAGACATGACTGAAGTGGCTAAGCACAGTAATACACTTTGGGTAATAACTTATTTTAAAAGAAGCAAATGAAGAAAACAGGGTAAAGTAAAAAAGCAGTAGTGTTAATTAAAAACTTCAAAATGTTAATATACAAAATATATAACGACCTCTCTCATTTTGATAAAATGCAGTTTTAAGCATTTTTCCAAATTGTCACATATAATCATGACAACTTCCCTCCAGAGCTATGCTCACTCACCAAGCTGACGCACAGAATGTCTGAGCCACCAGCTAAGCTCAGACTTATGAAAGGTGGCAGAGCCTGCTTTGAAATTCAGCAAGGCTGACTCCAAAGCATGATCTCAATTAGGCCAGAGAACTTCCAACTTTTTCCTAGAGGATGACCATGACTTGGACTTTGGTTTTTATTACAAAAATAATGAAATCCATTTGATGTGTCACAGCATTCACAATCCCAAAACAGGTCAATTGCACAGAAGAAACACCAAGAGCATAAAACCATTACCCTGTGAGTCTTCATAAACTGGATACTGCATAGTATAAAGTAAAGATTCTCACTAGCATCATCATAGTGAATGAAATTAGTGTCCAATCGTCCAATCACTTTTTCGTACAACAGTTTTCAGTGTCAGCAATGACAGCACAATTCGAAGACAAGGATCATTTGGTTGTTGTTGTTTCTGTTGTTGGGTGGTGCAATTCAAATAAATACCTCTCTGGAGCACTTGCTGAAGTCATGAGTAATTCACAGGATGGAGTATAGAATAAAACAGTTCCCTTCAGACTATCCTCTCAATCAAACATTGGAAACCGATTGTGCAGCATTAAGGTTGAGATCAGTCTTCTTGATAATACCTATAATATTTTCATTCTGATAAGTAACTAGAAGTCATCTACCTTTCTAAATTACTGTAGCCTCTATCTTTGTATAGTCATCTGAGCTAGCCAGCTTTAGAATTCTTGTATTTTCTAGGAAATGGAACAGAAGGGAACTTGCCTGGCTAGAAAACCAGCTTGACTCTGCAGAGAGGTATACTGTGGGCCAGCCAGGACCCTGCTTTAAGAAGTTTCTGGTTATGAGATAAAGAGGTGTGTTCATAACTCAGTCCCATAAAGGAGAAAGAAAACAGAATCTTTCTCCCATAAGATCTCTCAGGTAGCTGAAAAATAAATCTATAGACAATTCAATCTAGAAAAGTATTGTTTTTTTAAACTCATATCATCTTCAATAACTGCATCCCATATATTCACTCATGCAACTGATCATACTACAAAGAATGACAAAAGAAAATCCAAGAAATTGACTGCTATCACAAAGAGTTCTAGAGGAGTCTAGAAGTTCGCCAGTCTAAAGAAACTGAAAATCCTTAGTTTGGGTAGGCTGTCTACTCGAAGCAAGTTGCCTCATTCTGCATAATTAATTTATCGAGGATAACATGCGTGTGTGCTAAGCCACTTTAGTTGTGTCCAACTGTAATCCAATGGACCAGAGTCCCCCAGGCTCTTCTGTTGATGGAATTCTCCAGGTAAGAATACTGGAGTGGGTTGCCATGCCCTCCTGCAGGGGATCTTCCCAATCCAGGGATCAAACTTTTGTCTCTTCCATCTCTTGCATTGGCAGTTGGGTTCTTTACCACTAGCACCAACTAAAGGCATTCAACTTCATATTTAAAAGTCAGAACAGGGAGTACCTGGCCATGTTCTTGACTCTCAAATTAGCATTAAGGTCTAAGATCTTGGAAATTCCAAAATGAGAAAAAAAAAAAAAAAAAAAACACGCAGTCGACATATGCTGAGCGTTTGCTTTATGCCAGACACTGTTCCAAAGATATAGACCAAGATATCTCACCTTATATTCTGATGAGGAACACAAATAGTAATATCCAATGATAAGTAAATTATGAAGTATGATATACACAGTGAATATACATGTACAAAAGAGAAACAGAACTTTTCAGTGAAGATGCAAGGTGAGGTATGATGGATACTGAAGGAACAGAGGAAGAAAGCATGTTGGATAAGGGGAGAGCATTTCGGGGAAGAGAAAAACTTGCACAAGGATGTCTAGACAGAGACATCTTGGATTCCAAAAAAAGTTAGTGTGGCTGGAGCAGAGGAGTGATGTAGACAGAGAGCAGTAGGAAATGAAGTCAGAAACATAAGGAGTGAGAGGTGGGGGAAGGCAATGTAGAGATTATGAAACATGTAAGGGATTTTTTTTTTTTTTCTTTCTTTCTTTTACTCTGAAATGGGAAAACTTTGGCTGTATTTGAATAGGGTTCCAAAATGGTCTGAGGAAGATTTAAATGAAATATCATGATATCTATCAACAGTCTGGGAGTTTGGGCAATGGAGGAAGCATGGGGTCTATTAGGAGGGTAACACAGTACTGGGTCTAATCAAAAATACTAAGCTAAATGCCATAGACTGCTGGATACTCATAAGAAAATTAAGCACTCACAAGAAAAGCATGCTCACACTTGTGATTGTATGTACACACACATGTACACACACACACAGTAGTTGCTCCANAGAGTTTTTTTTAGAAAAAAGTGCACATTAGGATGAAAAGACTTTTTTCCCCCAAAGCAGTATACATTATACATGCCTGGAGTTGTTTATTTGCCTCTTTGAAGACTGCTGCTTTTGTTGACTGCATTTCAAACTATATTTCATAGCAAACTGTTTACAGAGTTTAAATCTGCTAAATTTGTGTTGCTGGAAAGTCAAAATGAAGATTTCATTTCTATTTCTAAAGTATTTTTGTAGGTGGAAATGAAAACAGGGAGGGAGACTGGTGCACTGATTTAATAAACTTTATAAAACCAAGAATAACTAACAAATGAGGAAGGAAAGTGCTTCAATAAACAAGCATTATAAAGCAGTACAGAAGTTGCAAAAAAAAGTTTGAGTTTTCCCTATATTTCCAAATCTTAAAAGTCCACAAACTGACAGTACTAAATGACTTTCCTTTGAATAGTGAGAGCACTAGTGCACCTCAGCCATAAGAATCCACAATCAATGGTTCACAGATACAGAAAATTCCTTGTTATACTTTTTCTATAATCTTGCGTTTTGTTGTATATAAAACTCAGTGATCACAGAAGTCACACAGAGTCCTTAAATCACATGTGATGTTGCTTTCACACATAGGAACAACAACATTAGGTATTTGATTTATTGACACTAGATAGAGGGTTTGGTCTAATCTAAAATGTTAAGCTAAATGCCACAGACGGCTGGATATTCATAAGAAAATTAAACCTACATGCATGTGTGTGTACATACACACATAATAATTGCTCCAGGCAAAACCTCTTAGGGTAGAGAAGTTGTAGTGACAGGTTGATTTACTTGCTGGAGATGTCCTAGCTCATGTAACTTGCAAGAAGAATTGGCTTGCTAACATGTTGAAGAGGAAAGAAGCAGAAAAGCATATATGGGGTCTTGTTTTAGGCAAATAGATGTCCCTCCTTCCCTTCATTTTGGCCTCTCCATCTTATACAAGCCTAGATCAGAATATTATGATCTAAATAAGCAGGAAATACATATGTCCTAGTTCCTGTGGTTTGTTCTCAACCAAAACAGAACCCGCAAATCATCCAAAAATTAAAGTGATGCCGTGATGCGTGTTTGCCCAGTTGCTCAGTCATGTCTGAATCTTTGCAACCTGATAAACAGTTGCCTGCCAGGCTCCTCTATCCATGGGATTTCCCAGGCAAGAACACTGGAATGTGTTGCCATTTCCTACTCCAGGAGATCTTCCTGACCCAGAGATTGAACCCATATCTGTTGTGTCTCCTGCAATGCCAGACAGATTATTTACCACTAACACCACCTGGGAAGTCCCTGTGTTATGGTATTGACAATAACCAAAAATAATA
>SJYA01002568.1:39751-52089 GCA_006410615.1 Neotragus moschatus | reverse complement strand
CACATTCCAGGATGTCAGGCCCTAAGTGAGTGATCACACCATCGTGATTATCTGGGTCGTGAAGATTTTTTCTGTATAGTTCTTATGTATATGGTCACCACTAATTCTTTATATCTTCTGTTCTGTTAGGTCCATACCACTTCTGTCCTTTATTGAGCCCATCTTTGCATAAAATGTTCCCTTGGAATGAAATGTTCCCTTTGCATGAAATGTTCCATGAAATGTTCTCTAATTTTCTTGAAGAGATCTCTAGTCTTTCCCATTCTATTGTTTTCCTCTATTTGTTTCCACTGATCACTGAGGAAGGCTTTCTTATCTCTCCTTGCTATTCTTTGGAACTCTGCATTCAAATGGGTATAGCTTTCCTTTCCTTCTTTGCCTTTAGCTTCTCTTCTTTTCACAGCTATTTGTAAGGCCTCCTCAAAAGCCATTTTGCTTTTTTGCATTTTTAGGGGCAGGGGGATGGTCTTGATCACTGCCTCTGGTACAATGTCAGGAACCTCCATCCATAGTTCTTCAGGCACTCCATCTATCAGATCTAATACCTTGAATCTATTTGTCACTTCCACTGTATAGTTGTAAGGGATTTGATTTAGGTCATATATGAATGGTCTGGTGGTTTTCCCTCCTTTCTTCAATTTATGTCTGAATTTGGCAATAAGGAGCTCATGATCTGAGCCACAGTCAGTTCCCAGTCTTGTTTTTGCTGACTGTATAGAGCTTCTCCATCTTTGGCTGCAAAGAATATAAACAATCTGATTTCGGTGTTGACCATCTGGTGATGTCCATATTTATAGAGTCTTCTCTCGTGTTGTTGGAAGAGGGTGTTTGCTATGACCTGTGGGTTCTCATGGCAAAATTCTGTTAGCCTTTGCTCTGCTTCATTTTGTACTCCAAGGTCAAATTTTCCTGTTACTTCTATATCTCTTGACTTCCTATTTTTGCATTCCAGTTTCCTATAGTGAATAGGACATCTTTAGTTGGTGTTAGGTCTAGAAGGTCTTGTAGGTTTATTAACCTTTAACTAACTTTGTTAACACGATAGAGTAAAAAGAATATGGGCTCTGAAACTAAGAGAATCTGGGCATGAATCGTGATGCTGTCTCTTAACTGCTGTGCAAACTGAAAAAGGTTTCTAATTTTTCAATGAACTGAATAAAGAAATGCATTAAGTACTTGATAAAATGCATGATAAATAGTGAATATACTATTACAAAGTTTAACTCAGTTTCTCTCTTCTCTTCTGCTAATTACGTTAGAGTCCTCTTTTCTAAAAATGAATCAGGTCCAAAACCTCAACCTTTTCTTAGTGTGCATTCCATTCAATCATTTAAAACTTATGCCCTTTCATATTTAAACACTACAAGCACACAAACTATACTTGTTGTTTCCATGCCCCATTCATCATTATTACTAGTATATAATCCAGATTATATTCCTCTGCTTCATCTGGGGAAAAAAAAAAACTGCCTAGCAACCAACAGTAGAATATATGTTTGTCATTGATTAAAAGTAGGCCAGGATTCTGCAGACAGAATGCCTGGTTCAAATCCTGTCTTTGATATTTACTGGTTATGCAACTTTTCACTTGCTTGTTTTTGTTTAACCTCATTCATTATCCCTTTATCAGTCAGAGGAATTTTTAAATGAGATGAGTTAATATGCATTAATCTCTTAAGAGAGATTCTGGCCTAGAGTAAGTGCAGATTGCAAGTTATCTATGATTATAATTGTGCCAATTCCAATAATGCCGTCTCCTTTGTCCAAGTTAATTTTCAGTGTTTGAAACTACTTGCCGCTTCTTGAAACTCTTCTTTTTATTTACAACACACTTGAATGTAGTACCTATTTTCTACTCTATTCTTTCCCCTGTTCTGTTTCTTAAGTATTCTTCTTCCACATTCCCTCAGCACCAATTACTAACACTCTGTCCTCACCCTTTTAGTTACCTCTCTGGATTCTCATGTCCCTGTAAATTCCCATTCTATTGCTTCATCTATAAATTATATTCATGATAACCAAATTTTCATTCCAGTCACTTTTTAATTCTCCAATTTGTATATTAATAACAATATGAGTTCATACTCCCTTAGTTCCTTTAGAAGAGTTGCTAAATTTATCAGACCTCAAACTCAATATTTTATATATCCCAGTCCCTAGAAAATTAGAAAATACTTTTGCTTCCTTCAAGGCCTCTCACTCATCTCACCATAGATACCTAGGAACTATTTCAAACTCTCTCTTTTCGGAAGAAATGGCAGGTCTACCCTTCCCCATCCTTTGTGTAAGGTCATGTATGTAGTGTCATCCCTTGAACTTTGAGGGGATATGACATGTTATATTTAATTGCCAGCATTCTCTTTCCCTCTGTTACAACAGCTGTCAACTGGCAAGGTGATGGCTGCTCTATTAGCTTGGGTAATAGCTGGACACAGGAATTAAAGCTCTCAGTTAACACATTGGACTGGTGATGAGCAAGATATATACATTTATTACCAGCAGCCATTGAGATTTTGAGTCTGTCTGATTCTCCAGCATAACCTAGCTTGTTACAATGACCCTAAGTTGATTTCCTTTCTTTCCTTTGTGATGATTAATTTCTGTAATTAAGTTATCAGGAGGCTACAGTGTTTTTTTTTCTTTTTAATTCATTTAACTTACAAATAAAAGACACAAAAGTCACATAGATTGGCATTTAATTCTGCACTTTTACTGCTTATTTGATTCTTGGCATTTGGATGAAGAAATTACTATTCGCTCACTTGTTCACTTAGTAGCCATTCAGAACTTGCTGACTGTTTGCTCCAACCTTAACTTTCCCAAGCCTGTTACACATACACAACTCATATAACCATCACTTAAAAATGTCCAGGTCTCCTTAAGCCTACCATGTTGAAGCCAAAATCCCCTGTATATCTGTTAATCCTATAATAATTAATATCAAGCCACAATTTCTATTACAGTTTGAAAGATGGCTTAGATGATATGGAAAAGAAATATTCTCATTTTTCAAATGTTCTCATTCTGTTCCCCAAATCTGAGGGTGATTCACTCATGTTTCTAAATTTGAGCTATCCTTCATATCATTTTAACTTTCTTCTTTTTAATAAATTATTTCTTTAATGTAAAACTGTGATCTAACCAATTATAGGCATAGATTCTTATTAATAGTAATAGTAAACAGTAATAATTTTGTATTGATAAAGTCTTACTTAAATGTCATGATAAAAGCTTTCAACTTAAGTGCTTAACATGTAGGTAATGCAAGTAATAATACATTGAGCAGATATAGAAGAGTTTTGATTGGATTTGAAAAAAAAATGTTTCCTATTAACTTTGTTAACTCATATATATCTCATTTAACCCAGACATGCTGCCTTTACTGAGCAAAAGAGTTTTATTCTTACATGAGTAAAACTCATCTGCCAACTCTACTTTTATTAACTCCACTATCCTTAAACACTAATGCCAGAAATACAAAAGGAATCCGTTTCCTATCATTTGATTCATTCAACTTTGATTAATCTCAAGTAAATTTTACATTAATTTCTTTTCTGGAATTAATACATTTTAGTTTATATGTTCCCTCAACCACATATCTGGTATCCCTCGGTCAGTCAGTCAGTTCAGTCACTCCATCGTGTCTGACTCTCTGCGACGAGTCAGAAGAGATTCTTAATACAATTCTGGTATCCCTAAATTATGTTATAAATAGAACCAATAGAGTGCATCCATAGATCTTGAACTTAAAATTACTGAAGATTAAACTTGTACAGTGCCACTGACTTGAAATATAAGAAATTGCAGGGTTTCTGTTCTGGACCTGCTGCCAAGAATATCTATGGCTATAGGTTCTCCATGTCTTAGTTTCTTTACCTAAAAAATTATAGGTCACACTATATATACTTGGTAGCAGAATTCCTATTATAGCTCTGAATCCTCTATTAACTCTAATTTTTGTTTTGTTTAAATGCAATTGCTTCATCCACGATATCTCTTCTTTTTCCGGCATGCAACTTGAAAGAGGAACAACTTAATAAAAAAATTTCAAAATATTTTGGTCACTTAACAACACTTTAATTGAAAGTGAATTAAAACCTGGCTAGTTTGGGATATCTATGTGTATGGACCTGTTATTGATAAACAGTCTGTGGCATTCTTCTTTGTAGGAATTACCAATATTGATCTTATTTTCTGAGTACATACAAACTTATTTCCTTAGAGCTTAGCTTATAGGATAGATAGGAACATTAGGAAATAATATGCTAACCAATTTTTTTAACATTCATAAACCATATCATCACCTTTCTCTGAATATTTAGAGTTGAATTCAATAGATGAGTACCCAATGACACAGAGTAGTAAGTAAACATTGATAATAATAATTATTGATTATTAAAATTTAATAATTGCTAAAGTTTCAAAAGATGTTGAAGAATTTCACTGAAAAAAAGAACAGTATTTTACAATGCTATTCTTCATGAAGAGTGTCTATTCTCTTCACAAACTAAGAAGAATCATTGAACAATCTTACCTACATTAATAGTCAGATTGTTATTGCAAATGGTGTTTATTTATTGGACAAAAATATATCATGAGGCATAGCTACGATTATTTAGATAAGTTTAGGAACACACAAAACTTAAAAATAAAACTTGTCTTGATTTCAACTTTTTTTTTACTTTATTATTAGTTTGCTTGCGTACTCTACTAAATACCCTCAACTCTATTAAATACACGTTCATGTACCCAGTGTCTAATGCCAAAAATTTAAAAGGAACTCATCATTCCTCTTTTTTCTTCACTCTCCCTGGTTCCTGCTGGCTTTACTCCCAGGCCTTACTCTTGACTCCATACATTATTATCCTTCTCTATTTCAGCTGTTTCAAAATTGCAGATGCCTCTAAATTGTTTTCCTAAACCCAATATTCTCCTGAAATCCACTCACCAAGTATCAGTCAACATTGTTCTAGAACTAAAATAAGTAAATAGCCACAGGATTGCATTCTTTTGCCTTCTCATTAGTATTTTGCTTACTCCCATAGAATCTTGAAACTCTGTCCCAAATCACAGCATAATACTCTCACTTGTAACAAAGGTCTATATGGTCCTGAAGGGCACATCGCTTATCTCCCTCTAACTCACTGGACCAAGCTTGACGACCTTTTGATTCTCCGGACAACATGCCACGCTCACCCCTGTTTTGCCAATTTCACACTTACTTTCCCTGTGCTTGAAATTTCACTCCCAGATCTGCCATCTTTTCATAACTAATGTCTCAAGAAACAGTAAATTTTTCATGGTAGATACTTCATTTATGTCCAACTCTTTGCAACACCATGGACTACAGCCCATCAGGTTCCTCTGTCCATGGGGTTTCCCAGGCAAGAATACTGGAGTGGGTAGCCATTCCTTTCTCCAGAGGATATTCCCAGTGCCAGGATCAAATCCAAGGTCCTGCACTCCAGGAAGATTCTTTACTGTCTGATCCAGTCTAAAGCCAGTTCAGGGAAGCTGGACTGTTCTAATCAACAGGGTGAATTTGGCAAGACTCACAAACTCTCCAGGGATTCAGTTTTGTTTTCTATAGTTTTTGTTGTTTGTTTGTTTGGCCTTGCTGTTGGCATGAGGGATCTTTAGCTCCCCCAACCAGGGATCTTACCCATGCCTCATGAAAGAGAAACTCAGAATCTCAAACACTAGACTGTCAGAGAAGTCCCAATTTTTCTTTCAACAAAACAAGGAGGTTGAGTTAGACATATTCAAATTGAATAGAGTTCTGAAATACTAGGAGAGTCCTCTTTCTTTTTGAAAATTATTAATTTCCTTAGTTTATGTTATTCAACTTTTATTTGATTGGAAATTTGTAAACTTCTGCAAATGACATTGTTGAGGTAGGGAAGTGATTAAAAAAGCTAAAAAATGGTGTCGTTAAGAAACAGCTGAAAATAGCAATATGCGTTTGTTTTTTTTTAATCACATCACAACTTATGACATTGAGGTTGTAAATAAATATTGTAATAACAGTATTTGGATTATTCCATGCTGGCTAGTATTAGCATCTTATAAAAAACTAAATTGTGTATTATTTAATACGTAATTACTTTAATCTAATGAAAAGTGTAGTGGTAATTTGAAGCAGTTCTTCCTCTGAATAGAAGCTGTCAAGTTTATTAAATTTGAACTAATTGGAAATTCTTTGGCTTTGTAATGAGATAAGGCATTAATTAGAGCCTTCCATTTAACTTAGAAATTTTGACCTTGGAGAAGAGAGGAGGGAAGAGAAAGGAGATGATAAAAAAGAAATATGAGAGCAAATAGGGGCAAAGACAGGGACAGAGAAAGAGAGACAGAGAGAGAGAGGGGCACCAATAGCATTTCATTGACTTTTAACTTTTTCAGCATTTTATTTTGACTACTTATTTATGCTTTGCCTTAAAGAGAAAATTTAAACAAATCTTAGAATGCTCTATATTTACTGCTGTATATTTTGTACACTGATTTTTTTCATATTAAATATTTTAATGAACCCTTTTAGTTTACGAATGATAAAGAGTTTTTTATAAAAAAAGAGAATATCCTAAAGAAGATATCAGAATGCAGTCACACATGTAATAGAGAATCAGCAATTTTTAGGCAGCAAAATTNATTTATGCTTTGCCTTAAAGAGAAAATTTAAACAAATCTTAGAATGCTCTATATTTACTGCTGTATATTTTGTACACTGATTTTTTTCATATTAAATATTTTAATGAACCCTTTTAGTTTACGAATGATAAAGAGTTTTTTATAAAAAAAGAGAATATCCTAAAGAAGATATCAGAATGCAGTCACACATGTAATAGAGAATCAGCAATTTTTAGGCAGCAAAATTAATTTCCTATTAACAGTAGGTAAAACAATAAAGCATTTACCTAACATTTTTGTCTAGTATATACTAACCCAAATCAGTTAAACAGCTTTGTTTTTGCTTTTAGAATTTCATTCTCTTTTTCTGAGAACCAAGCAATCATGCAATAAATGTCCAGCACATCTTTAAATTTCAGCAAAATCAGAATAGAATAAATTCTAAGTTAAGAGAATTCCTTGCTTACAGCTGTGTAAAGAAGCATGTTTTTAAATATAATTTCATATTCCTTGACTTGAAAGTACAATAGAGATTCCAAAATAAAGAAATCCCATTTGTATTTTTATATTGGAGGGTGAATCAATTAATTGTTTATTTCATAAAGACATGTTATCTTTCCATGTTGTGGCTTTTAAAAGGATATAATTTAAGAGCATACTTTCAGTATTTAAATGTCAAACATATTTTTACTGATATAACTATCTACAAGTGCAAAATGAACAATGAACTTAAATTACATTTAATATATGCTTTCAAGNCATTGTGTATATGTACCACAGCTGTCTAATCCATTCATCTGCTGATGGACATCTAGGTTGCTTCCATGTCCTGGCTATTATAAATAGTGCTGTGATGAACATTGGGGTACAGGTGTCTCTTTCAGTTCTGGTTTCCTCAGTGTGTCTGCCCAGCAGTGGGATTGCTGGGTCATAAGGCAGTTCTATTTGCAATTTTTAAAGGAATCTCCACACTGTTCTCCATAGTGGCTGTACTAATTTGCATTCCCACCAACAGTGTAAGAGTGTTCCCTTTTATTCTACCAGAATCAGAGTTTATTTACAATCTCCCCCAAACAATCACTGCCACTTCTTCATACAAGTCTAAGTAAAAAACAAAGAAGCAAACAAACAACAACAAACATTGTTCACAGGTTCCAGGCAAGAATATAAAGCAGTGAAACTTATCTAAAGTGCTCTGCCACCATCTGGCTTTCTATTTTCTCCTCTCAACACACAGCCTTGGGACCCTTGGGAAACTATTGTGTTTTAAGCATCTTTGCTTGGAAGACCACCGTGAGTTCTAGACCCCTCTGTACCTGCTGTTTTATCACCCTCTAATGATTCTGCTTCCCAGGTGGCTCAGTGGTAAAGAATCCCCCTGCCAATGCAGGAAACTCAGATTTGATCCCTTGGTCAGGAAGATCCCCTGGAGGAGGAAGTGGCTACCCACTCCAGTATTCTTACCTGGAGAATCCCATGGACAGAGGAGCTTGGAGAGCTACAGTCCATGGGTTTGCAAAGAGTTGGACATGCCTGAGCATGCACAGGTAAGATAATGATTCTGCTATGTTTTTCTAATCTCTAGCTAACTACTTCATTCTGTGTTAAGACACACAGAACTCACTATACCATTATTCTGCTAGAGATGCTTTTGTTTTTTAAAAGTCTTTATTGAATTTGTTATAATGTTGTTTTTTTTTAAATTAAACTGTTTATTTTACATTGGAGTATACCCAACTAACAGTATTGTGAAAGTTTTTAGTGGACAGCAAAGAGACTCAGCCATACGTATATCTGTATCCTGTGGTGTGCTTAGTTTCCCAGTCATTCTGACTCTTGCAACCCCGTGGACTGTATCCCATCAGGCTCCTCCATCCCTGGGGATTCTCCAGGCAAGAATACTGGAGTGGATTGCCATGCCCTCCTGGAGGGGATTTTCCCAACCCAGGGATACATGTATCCATTCTTCCCCAAACTCCCCTCCCATCCAGGCTCACATAATATTGAGCAGAACTCCACGTGCTAGTAGGTCCTTGCTGGTTATCCATTTTAAATATAGCAGTGTGCACCTATCTATCCTAAACTCCCTAACTATCCCTGCCCACTATCCTTCCTCCCTAGCAACCATAAATGCATTCTCTAATTCTGTGAGTTTGTTTCAGTTTTATAAATAAGTTCCTGGGCATCATGTCTTTTTAGATTCCTCATACAAGGGGTGTCATGTGATGTTTCAACTTCTGTGTCTGATTTACTTCACTCAGTATTACAGTCTCTAGGCTTTAATTATTTCTTTCTTGTGAGAAGTAGTACTCTTTCTGTCATTTTTGAGATTGAACTGCGGTGCTGGAAAGGCCTCTTGAGAGTCCCTTGAACTACAAGGAGATGAAACCAGTACATCCTAAAGGAAATCAGGCCTGAACAGTCATTGGAAGGACTCATGTTGAAGCTGAAACTCCAATATTTTGGCCACCTGATGTGAAGAACTGACTCATTGAAAAAGACCTTGATGCTGGGCAAGGTTGAAGGAAGAAGGAGAAGGGGACCACAGAGAATGAGATGGTTGGATGGCATCACTGACTCAATGGAAATGAGTCTGAGTAAACTCTGGCAGTTGGTGATGGACAGGGAAGCCTGGCATGGTGCAGGCCCTGGGGTTGCAGAGTCAGACATGACTGAGCAACTGAACTGAATAGTAGTACCAGATCTATGATCAAGTTAAAATTCAAAGTACAATTATTTCCAAATATACTTGTGTCCTCCCCTGCCCATTTTTTGTTGATTCAGTGTCAAATCCATGTTTATTTCATCAGACACTACCCACATCCAGACTCAATATGAATGTTGGCTTCACCATAAACTTTCCTGTGTTCATTACTTCACTTCCAGGGCACATCTACATTTGTTATAATTTTGTCTATTTTTGCATTTCTCTGTGAATAAATGAAAGCTACTGTACTGTTTGCTTCAGACATATTTGCATTTTTAGGGACTTGACTTTCTAAAGATAGAATGACTTAATTTTAATGGTAAACTTTGTTATATACACCAAAGAGGAATAGGGATAAAAATCTGAGGTCTGTGTGACTGCTTAGCATCTTTCAGATGCCTGCACAAATTTAACCACACACATGACTTTCTTAGAAGTGGTCCTCAAAATTGTATACTCATTTTTGCAATTAGAAACATTATATAGTGCTGGGAAAAATCATTACATAGAAGCAAAGTTAGAGATCAATGATTGTGGGTATAATCAATGTATGCATGGCTCTCTGGTTAGATTCTCTAATCACTTCTCTTGTTCTACATTCTGATTGTATGCTTCAATTAACCTTTATAAGGACATGACAAACCTCGAATTTTAATATCTGTCTATATGATTGCTATATTCTAATTCTTACAGCACTTATCAGTAGTTCCCTGCAATAATATATGGAGCCAGTACCTCTTTGTTATTGTGAACTGTGCTGTATTAACATTGCCTCCTTTTTATTGTTATTCCATAGATTCATTGCATTGGCTTTGCTCTTGCATGAAAATCTGAATATGCTTGTTGGTAGTTGGTGTTGATGAAGAAAGACATATTTAAGAATCATAAAATCAACCATCAGACTGACTTTAAATGCTTTAGGCTTCTTTTACCCACAGGCACTTTTTCTAGACTAGATATGGGCAACTGAACTCACATCTAATAAAAACAAAAAAATCCCCAAATAAGATCACTTTCGTATTCTTGCACAGAAAGTACTATGCAATATTTTTCTGAGGTGAGTCAAAAAGAAATGACTCTATAGAAATGTAACAGACAAACTAGATAGTCAGAAATCTAAGTATGAAGCGTAAAACTCTGTTTCCTTAATAGAATCTAATTCACTTTTTGGAGTCTCATGTCTGCTTGATAGAGGAAAAGTTAATGTTGCTATCTTACGATATTCTAGTCACCCTCACTTTAAAATGGTTTCAATCAGGTAAATATTCTGTCAACTTCAGGCATCTTTATCTCACTCAATATTGACAGATACCCCATGAGATTTCTTGGCTTCTCCAGGATCGTTCGCTCCCTAACGTGTTTGTTGGACAGCCAAGAGGCCAGCGAGCCTAATCCTGTCTCTCAGAGGGTGCTCACCGGGTCTCTGTGGCACACACCTCCCAGCTCTGATCCAGTGATGCTCACCTTTTCCTGACTCTCTTCAGCAGTTTCCGCCCCAGGCAGCGCTAGTGACCAGTGCTCTGCAGGGTCATGGAGGAGATCTCTTTGTCCCCTAATAAGATTCCAATATCAGTTTGAGGTGATGCATAGGAGGCCAGCTTACTCTCAACCCATGAAGTTCAGTGATTCTCACTACATCCCAGAAGTCCAGACTTGTATTTTCCTTTTTTTCACTTTGTTTCCTTTCTCTCCTTGGCTGTCTCTTTGGCTCTGGAAATGTGAGGCATATTCTCTGGGATCTACAGCTCAGCCTACTCCGCAAGAGGGCTTTAATTCTTTATGCTGAGAATCACATTCTAATGGAAAAGCAAGAGTTTCCCCAGAGCCTTCTCCAACACTGAGGGAGTAAAGGACGTACAGCCTTCTGAAACCACAGTTCTCTAAACTTCCTTCTTCAGGCTCAAAAGGTCTTTGATCTCTGGCCTGTTATCTACATTCTTTCCAACTCTGCATGAAATGAGTGTATCTGACACTTGGGATTTGATGTCTTTGTCCTCAGCTGTAAGCTACCTGCCCCTTGTCTGTGTGTGTGTGTGCTCAGTTGTGTTCAGCTCCTTGTGACACTATGAACTGTAGACCGCCAGGCTCCTCTGTCCATGGGATTGTCTAGGCAAGAATACTGGCTGCTGCTGCTGCTAAGTCACTTCAGTCGTGTCCGACTCTGTGTGACCCCATAGACGGCAGCCCACCAGGCTCCCCCGTCCCTGGGATTCTCCAGGCAAGAACACTGGAGTGGGTTGCCATTTCCTTCTCCAATGCACAAAAGTGAAAAGTGAAAGTGAAGTCGCTCAGTCGTGTCCAACTGTTCGTGACCCCATGGACTGCAGCCTACCAGGCTCCCCCGTCCATGGGATTTTCCAGGCAAGAGTACTGGAGTGGGGTGCCATTGTCTTCTCCGCTAGACAGCGTATTAAAAAGCAAAGACCTCACTTTGCTAACAAATGTCCGTATAGTCAAAGCTAATGGCTTTTCCAGTAGTTATGTACAAAATGTGAAAGTTGGACCATAAAGAAGGCTGAGTGCCAAAGAACTGATANGAGTACTAGAGTATGTTGCAATTTCCTTCTTCTCCGGGGTATCTTCCCAGGCCAGGGATCAAACCTGCATCTCTTGAATGTTTCCTACATTGGCAGATGGATTCTTTTGTCACTAGAACCACCTGGGTAATCCACTCAACCCTTTTTAGCTTGGGACAAATGACAAGAAAAGCCAAGCAAAAATTTTGGAAGAAAGAAAACCTCCCCTTAGATCCTCAGATCAAAAGTTCATCTCACTTGAATAAAATGGCCTTGATTGTTATATGAAAGGGCAATCCTCTCTCCTGTGATGTGTGATTAGTAACATTTGCCAGGAGAAATATCAATAACCTCAGATATGCAGATGATACCACCCTTATGGTAGAACGTGAAGAGAAACTAAAAAGCCTCTTGATGAAAGTGAAAGAGGAGAGTGAAAAAGTTGACTTAAAGCTCAGCATTCAGAAAACTAAGATCACGGGATCTGG